>NW_019280642.1:33496-93774 GCF_000648695.1 Onthophagus taurus | reverse complement strand
ATTATTGTCATTATCCTAGAGAACTTTTATACCAGCATCCAAGAACTGATGTTTCTTCTTCGTCCATGATAATTACGGCCGTGTACGTTTGCGTGTACCGCATTGGACCGAAGGAGAACTATCGGTAAATGGGTCTTGAAGCTGTGACAACTACACTGGGTCCACCTCTTTTTCCTAAATAATTAAGCAGTTTCCATCAAAAGCAGAGGAATGGATGGTAAACATATGTTTACCATATAGCCATTAGACAACCACCAGGAAGTGGCTCATATTTTTACAACTATAAAGGCTTCTTTAGTGTGGTTTTATTTGCAATAGTGAATGCAAATTATGAATTCATTTATGTAAATTGTGGAACAAACGGCCGAGTACCAGCTAGAGGAGTCATAAAGAACACGGATTTTTATGATTTGTTTATGCAAAATTCATTAAATTTGCCGGAACTTAAGGAACCTGCTATAGATTAGCAGGAATTAATTACGATCTTCCATATGTATTTGTCGTGGTCACATGGCGAAATCCGTCAGTTCCCGAAAATTCTAGGATTTCGTTCTCTGACGAGGCTGTTCATGAAACGCCCGATCATATTCGGCAAATCGCGTACTCCATCTCGGTACACACTGCCGCAATAAAGGCATCGAAGGTTCACGAAACGACCAGCACAGAATAATAAATAGACAGATTGTATTTCAGCAATGTTATTGGGCATTTAGTGAAGTGATATTCTAAGGGTCGGGTCTATTTATTAACGTAGGATTAACTTCACGAAACGCTAACCCAATCAGAAAGCGAGAATTTTCGGTTAGCGTATTCTTCTGTAAGGATCAAGATTACTAGAGCACCGGTTAATTCCTAGTTTTTATTGCTTATTGTTTTACAGTGGTTAAATAAATCAAAAAATCTAAAAAATAGTAAAATAAAACTTATTCTAAATTTGTCAACAAAGTTATTTGTTAGCACATGATCCACTTTAATGACATCTTGAATTGCACTGTTTTTTTACTTTAAAGCAAACGCACCTGTTCGTTTTACACTGTTTTTTGCTTGGTTGACAAGAACACTTTACAAATCCTTGTCCTTGGAATAAGGACTCTAGGGAAACAGCTTCTCTGATGGAAAGAAATGTAGTTTTGTCCACCTGTGTATGTAGAATAAATTTGCTGGTGGCAATATTCAAATCTGGCCTACTGAACCAAGACTTTATGATCCCATTTACAGTTCCAACTTGGTAAACACCATTTCGTTTGCCAGTAACAACTGTAAGAAGATTAGGTGGATCGCCTGGACTGCGGTCCACGGGTTCAATATTGAGTAAAACACAGTCTCCCACATCTATATCAGGTAACCACTTCTTGGAAGTTGACGCCATATCTTCTGCCTGACGTTTCTGACCTTCATAACATTTTTCCCGTTGTAACTGTATTAGTTGTTCTGTAGTGCATAAATTGCACAGTTGTCATCAGTAGCACATGATATATGTATGAAAACTTTACATTTTTCATATATCTGACAAGGGTCAATAACTGCACTCTGACACACCGGACAAATTACTACATCGTCTTTTGTCGCCATCTGTAGCTCAACAATTCCACAGTCCATATTATCACTTGATATGGAGTCTACGTTTTGGATCTTTTCGTTAGTATCCAGTTCATTCTGCTCTAGTTCGATACCTAGCTCTTTCGTTGCTTCTGTGGCCGGTTCTTCACACCGCTGTTCGTGTTCTTCTTCTCTAAAAACTCCCATTTCTTTCTCCTGATTTTCTAGCTCTTCTTCTGTAGTTATATTTGAAAGAATGGTGGGCCGAAGATTTGTTGACTTCAGACCAAATTTGGGGTCATGACCAAAAACTGCCTTATAAGGTGTCCGGCCTATCACTTTGTGCAACAAATTATTTTGCCATTGCATAAAATAACACCCAACTGACCACCTGGTAGATTTATTTTCAGTCATCCACGACCGTAAGATGTTCTCGACATCTTCGAGGTCTTCCATGAACAATTAATAACTGTGGCCACAAGATTTTAAACTCTTCTACTATCTTGTTCGCAAATTCACGCCCATTGTCGCTTTGCAAAATCAATGGCGCACCAAATTGGAGAAAAATCTTCAAAAGTTCTTCCGCAACGTTTACAGCGTGTTTTGAACGTAAAGGCCTCAGACATACGTACTTGGTGGAATGGTCTTGATAGTTCAATAGCCATTTATACTCACCGTCGGGTATAGATTGAAAATCGATTAAATCTACTTGACCTCTGGTCATAAAATCTTTAGAAGTAATCGGTTTTACAACAATTTTTCATACAATTTTATTCTTTTTTGTTTGACAATATTTACATGCCTTCAAGAACATTTTTACGCAAGGCCTCGGAATAAAATATTTTTGTTGAACTGTATTGATCATTTTATCTCTGGACCCATGGCCACAACTAATATGAATATCTAATAACCTTTCAAATAGTTCTTCTTTTGGGATGACATAAATTAAAGGTTCGTTTTTTTCCTTAACTTTTTTTATGATATGTTGTTGATCGCTTACTTTCATAACATCATACATTTGCAGTAAATAATACTCTCTTCTGCTTTTCTTGCTATTCTTTTGTTTTGCTTGAGTAGCTCCATCTATTAATTCTCTATTTTATAACCTCAAAACAACAAAAAACATCAATACTTACTTCTTTTAGTTGATCAACCGTGTACGAGCGCTTATTAGGTTTTTCTTTGTAGTAACGACTGTAGTGTTCTTTAAACAGTTCCTCATCACTTATTCCAGAATGATTTTCCATGCTTGCTAATTTAGTTAGTGCTGGTCGTTTCGTGAACCTTTCGATACCTTTATTGCGGCAGATTGTGTACCGAGATGGAGTACGCGATTTGCCGAATATGATCGGACGTTTCATGAATAGCCTCCTCAGAAAACGAAATCCTTAAGCCTAGGATTTTCGGGAACTGACGGATATACATATTTGTATCAATAAAAAGCAGAACTAAAACAAAATAAATGTATGGCAGAAAAAAGGTGCTGGGTTCAAATTGCCTCAAAAGTGGTGTTTGTTCTACCACCCAGCCCTATTGCAAAAGAAAACAAAAACTGGAACAAAAAACAAACAATAAAAAAAATATACAGGCTGTCCCGAAACTCAACGTCAAGCGGGCGCCGGGTGAGAGGCCAACCCATACCTGTTCTGGTAAAAATGAGAAAAAAATTCCATGTCTCTTAGTTAAGTGGTAATATACGTACATCATATCTTTAGGTACTACGGTCAGAAATGTTCGCAATTTAATAGTGATTTTTTTGATAATGTATTCCTTGTGAACCATGCTACTGTAGAAAAGTCATAAATCAAACAACAAAAGTCGTTAGTTTTGCAAAAAAATATATTAATTTCAGGTTGAAAGAATTTATGTCTATCAAGTTTGACACACGATTTCTAAAAAAAAGGAGTAGTACAACACCCTTGGCAAGTAATTTTAAAAGATGGCCTGTTTAGTTATGTGCCAGTCAATATCTACGAATTACAAAATGTGGTTTCAACAAGATGGTTGTCCTTATGTCTTGCAAAAAGACTCTTTCAAATAAGGTTAACCTAAAGACAAAATTAAACAAAGAAATTTATGTATTATTAATTTTATAGCATTAACTAAGGGAAATGCTCAAATTATTTGCCGTCGGCACTAATACAAGCTCTGCATCGTCACAGAAAAAATCTTTTTACTAGTTGTGCAAATCTCTTTGCATTTATTTCTTTTGCTGCTGTATAAATATTGTGGCGCAGTTCGGCAAGATNAGAACATCCGGGTTGCAACCAGCGATCCATAATCTTGATTATTAGATATACACATTATATTTTATAAAAATAAATAAAAAACAATAAAACTTACTAAAGAAAGCACCTAAAAAATAATACAATTAGAAAAATCGCACCGAAAGCTAAAAGGAGACATACGCGGTATCAGTTCAACAGCGACTGAAGATTTTTACTTGAATGCCCGGGGAATCACGGCGCCCGGCGACTCGGCGCCAAAAAGTAACATATATACAAGAATAACAAATATTTAATTTTTTTTAATGTTTAATCAAAAAATAGTTAAAAGTCTGCTGCACCAGGCGTAGGAAAAGTTCAATGCAACGTGTACCCCCATCAAACTGTTCCTGTACCCCTGGTACTACGCGTACCACAGTTTGGGAAACACTGATCTACTGAAAGCATAGCTTTTAAAGCATAGCTTTTAAAGCATTTTAGATTTTACAATGTTGTTGTAAGAAATAAAGCGTTTTGATGAAAATAAACGTGAGATTACAGCGAAACAAAAACAACTTAAATTATTCCTGGACAATTCCAGACTTATAAGAAGAAACACAGAACCTACATTCCTCATGTCAAACAACAACGACTCGACGCCGGATTTAATATTACACACTAAAAATCTTCGAGATAGCATCACGAATATACATTTAATAATAATAATAAATTCTTTATTTTCAACCATACAATACATTATTATCAAGAAAAAATATATATATGTCGTGGTCACATGGCGAAATCCGTCAGTTCCCGAAAATCCTAGGCAGTTCATGAAGCGTCGGCATTTTGTGTAAATGTTAAGGATTTCGTTTTCTGACGAGGCTGTTCATGAAACGCCCGATCATATTCGGCAAATAGCGTACTCCATCTCGGTACACAATCTGCCGCAATAAAGGTATCGAAGGTTCGTGTGCTGGTCACGAAATGACCAGCACTAAACAATAGATAGAGACTGTATTTCAGCAATGTTATTGGGCATTTCGTGAAATGATATAGAACTGACCTTTAGTTCTACAGGGTGTATCTGAATGACTGCAACAAACTTCAAGGGGTGATTCTTTAGTGAATTTTAAGGGTACTTTGATATATGAACCATGGGCGACTTCGGCTCCCCTAAGGAGCTACACCCCTCCAAAAATGGCGGAAAATTTTGGTTTAATTTTTTTTTCTCAAAAACCATAAACGCTAGGAAAATGAAATTTGGGGAATATGTTTAACTCATAATAGGGCACGTTTTGACCCTATTTGTACTTTCAACCTACCCTTCTAAACTACTAAACGTAACCACCCCCGTTCAATTTATGCCTAGATTTTTTTTATGAAGATGATAAATACATTGGAAAAATTTCAGTTAGATAGATAAAACTATTCTAAAACTTTTTTGTCTCTCTGATGTTCTTCGAAAATTTAATAATTTCTGAGAAAAAAAATAATTAAGCAAACACTAACTGTTAAGCTGTAGGGTTGTTAATCGAAAGTTGGAATGAATTTTTAATGAAAAAATCTTAGTAGGCTTTGCAATCTTTGTCAGAAATATTTTTGACGTTTAAATGTCAGTGTTTTTCTTACTATTATCATTGTTTTTCAAATAAAGTTCTATCGCATTTACGCTCGTTCACTCGACGTTTCACAATTTTAAATAAAACAATAATAATAGTAAGAAAACCACTGATATTTAAACGTCAAAAATATTTCTGACAAAGATTGCAAAGCCTACTAAGATTTTTTCATTAAAAATTCATTCCAACTTTCGATTAACAACCCTACAGCTTAACAGTTAGTGTTTGCTTAATTAATTTTTTTCTCAGAAACTATTAACTTTTCGAAGAACATCAGAGAGGCAAAAAAGTTTTAGAATATTTTCATCTATCTAAATAAAATATTTCCAATGTATTTATCACCGTCATAAGAAAAATCTAGACAAAAATTGAACGGGGTGGTTATGTTTAGTAACTTAGAAGAGTAGGTTGAAAGTACAAAGAGGGTCAAAACGTGCTTTATTATGAGTTAAACATATTCCCCAAATTTCATTTTCCTAGCGTTTATGGTTTTTGAGAAAAAAAAGTTAAACCAAAATTTTCCGCCATTTTTGGAGGGGTGTAGCTCCTTAGGGGAGCCGAACTCGCCCATGGTTCATATATCAAAGTACCCGTAAAATTCACTAAAGAATTACCCCTTGAAGTTTGTTGCAGTCATTCAGATACACCTGTATAAAGTTCTATTTATTAACGTAGGATTAACTTCACGAAACGCTAACCCAATCAGAAAGCGAGAATTTTCGGTTAGCGTTCCATTAGTGTGGCGTTAAATTGATAACCGTTTATAAACCCGTCCCTAATACGTATTCTTTTGTAAGGATCAAGATTGCTAGAGCACCGGTTAATTCCAAGTTTTTATTGCTTATTGTTTTACAGTGGTTAAATAAAACAAAAAATCTAAAAAATAGTAAAATAAAAATTATTCTAAATTTGTCAACAGTTATTTGTTAGCACATGATCCACTTTTATGACATCTTGAATTGCACTGTTTTTTTTCCCTTAAAGCAAAAAACGCACCTGTTCGTTTTACACTGTTTTTTGCTTGGTTGACAAGAACACTTTACAAATCCTTGTCCTTGGAATAAGGACTCTAGGGAAACAGCTTCTCTGATGGAAAGAAATGTAGTTTTGTCCACCTGGGTATGTAAAATAAATTTGCTGGTGGCAATATTCAAATCTGGCCTACTGAACCAAGACTTTATGATCCCATTTACAGTTCCAACTTGGTAAACACCATTTCGTTTGTCAGTAACAACTGTAAGAAGATTAGGTGGATCGCCTGGACTGCGGTCTACGGGTTCAATATTGAGTAAAACACAGTCTCCCACATCTATATCAGGTAACCACTTCTTGGAAGTTGACGCCATATCTTCTGCCTGACGTTTCTGGCCTTCATAACATTTTTCCCGTTGTAACTGTATTAGTTGTTCTGTAGTGCATAAGTTGCACAATTTGTCATCAGTAGCACATGATATATGTATGAAAACTTTACATTTTTCACATATCTGACATGGGTCAATAACTGCACTCTAACACACCGGACAAATTACTACATCGTCTTTTGTCGCCATCTGTAGCTCAACAATTCCACAGTCCATATTATCACTTGATATGGAGTCTACGTTTTGGATCTTTTCGTTAGTATCCAGTTCATTCTGCTCTAGTTCGATACCTAGCTCTTTCGTTGCTTCTGTGACCGGTTCTTCACGCCGCTGTTCGTGTTCTTCTTCTCTAAAAACTCCCATTTCTTTCTCCTGATTTTCTAGCTCTTCTTCTGTAGTCATATATTTGAAAGAATGGTGGGTCGAAGATTTGTTGACTTCAGGCCAAATTTGGGGTCATGACCAAAAACTGCCTTATAAGGTGTCCGGCCTATCACTTTGTGCAACAAATTATTTTTCTGCCATTGCGTAAAATAACACCCAAGATCTTCTCGACATCTTGATCTGAACGCTCAACGCTGCCCTGGCTTTGAGGATGGCGAGGTCTTCCATGAACAATTAATAAGTGTGGCCACAAGATTTTCAACTCTTCTACTATCTTGTTCGCAAATTCACGCCCATTGTCGCTTTGCAAAATCGATGGCGCACCAAATTGGAGAAAAATCTTCAAAAGTTCTTCCGCAACGTTTACAGCGTGTTTTGAACGTAAAGGCCTCAGACATACGTACTTGGTGGAATGGTCTTGATAGTTCAATAGCCATTTATACTCACCGTCGGGTATAGATTGAAAATCGATTAAATCTACTTGACTCTGGTCATAAAATCTTTAGAAGTAATTGGTTTTACAACAATTTTTGATACAATTTTATTCTTTTTTGTTTGACAATATTTACATGCCTTCAAGAACATTTCTACGCAAGGCCTTGGAATAAAATATTTTTGTTGAACTATCTATATTGATCATTTTATCTCTGGACCCATGGCCACAACTAATATGAATATCTAATAACCTTTCATATAGTTCTTCTTCTGGGATGACATAAATTAAAGGATCGTTTTTTTCCTTAACTTTTTTTATGACATGTTGTTGATGGTCTACTTTCATAACATCATACATTTGCAGTAAATAATACTCTCTTCTGCTTTTCATGCTATTCTTTTGTTTTGCTTGAGAAATTTCCAGCGCCATCTATTAATTCTCTATTTTATAACCTCAAAACAACAAAAAACATCAATACTTACTTCTTTTAGTTAATCGACCGTGTACGGGCGCTTATTAGGTTTTTCTTTATAGTAACGACTGTAGTGTTCTTTGAACAGTTCCTCATCACTTCTTCCAGAATGATTTTCCATGCTTGCAAATTTAGTTAGTGCTGGTCGTTTCGTGAACCTTCGATACCTTTATTGCGGCAGATTGTGTACCGAGATGGAATACGCGATTTACCGAATATGATGGGGCGTTTCATGAATAGCCTCGTCAGAAAACGAAATCCTTAACATTTACACAAAATGCCGACACTTCATGAACTGCCTAGGATTTTCGGGAACTGACGGATATACATATTTGTATCAATAAAAAGCAGAACTAAAACAAAATAAATCTATGGCAGAAAAAAGGTGCTGGGTTCAAATTGCCTCAAAAGTGGTGTTTGTTCTACCACCCAGCCCTATTGCAAAAGAAAACAAGAACTGGAACAAAAAACAAACAATAAAAAAAAATATACAGGCTGTCCCGAAACTCAACGTAAAACGGGCGCCGGGTGAGAGGCCAACCCATACCTGTTCTGGTAAAAATTAGAAAAAAACTCCATGTCTCTTAGTTAAGTGGTAATATACGTACATCATATCTTTAGGTACTACGGTCAGAAATGTTCGCAATTTAATAGTGATTTGAGTCGTTAGTTTTGCAAAAAAATATATTAATTTCAGGTTGAAAAAATTTATGTCATTAAGTTTGACACACGATTTCTATTTCTTCGTAAGAACAAAAATACAACCAATTAACCCAATTCATCAAAAAACCACATAATAGACGATTGCTTGACAAAATGAGCCAGAGACGAACGGTGGTACAAAATGACAGGAACAACTGGACCCTATACGAAACTCTGACACACAACACAGTAGAAGAAACATAATATTATTTAAGTAAAACAAAATGTATTTTTGCAGTATACAGAATACTGTAAGGTGGAAAGATTAGGGCTTTCAAAGCTCCTGATCGGTAGCCAANAACATACGAAAGTATGAATTTTTTAAATAACGCGTTTTTTGCAGAAAAACAGGCAATAATATTTTTTAGGAAAAGAAAAATGGCAAGTGTTATACCATTTTGGAATCTTGACTAAACAGGCCATCTTTTAAAATAACTTGCCAAGGGTGTTGTACTACTCCTTTGTTTAGAAATCGTGTGTCAAACTTAATAGACATAAATTCTTTCAACCTTAACTCAATCAAACTAATACATTTTTTGCAAAACTAACGACTTTTGTTGTTCGATTTGTGACTGCTATAGTAGCATGGTTCATTAGGAATACATTATTAAAAAAATAACTATTAAATTGCGAACATTTCGGACCGTAGTACCTAAAGATATGATGTACGGGAACGATTTTTAACATTTTCAAAAATATGTCTATTACCACTTAACTAAGAGACATAGAATTTTTTTCTTATTTTTACCAGAACAGGTATGAGTTGGCCTCTCACCCGGTGCCCGCTTGAAGTTGAGTTTCGGGAAACCTGTATACAGGTGATTTTTTTTTCATGTTTAGTATGGAGATCTCGAAAACTAGCGGATATAGAGAGACGATTAAATAGGGAAAGAATTGCAGTTTCATGAACTCGATTTAATGAGCTGTTTGTTTTTTGAATAAAATGCAGGACTAATTTCGAAAAGCTGGTTTTTTGTTATATCGTTAGATACCGTTATGTATAGAAGAGATAAACTTCTATACAAAAACTCGCCATAGACCGTGTCCAAGTAGTTCAAGTTGCTAAGCACTAAAGATTCACACAGCATGACCTTACAACACTTGGAGAAAACATGCCTTACTTATTAAGTAAGAGGTATTCTTAACAAAACGCAGATTTCTGTCCAGAAAGAGACCGAGATGCTTAACACAATCGAAAAACGGGATAGGCACATATTACTAAGCATATATTATATATATTACTAAGCATATATTACGAAATGTAAATCCCACCGCTCACAAATTTATTCGTCAAGCTTACAACTATTGCTTAAAGTCAAGGAAATTCCCTGAAATATGGAAATATGGTTCCATTATAACAATCCCCAAACCTGGCGCTGACCATTCACAACCCAGGAACTACAGACCAATAACTCTCCTTCCAGTGATATGCAAAATCTTCGAAAGTATCATTAATCAACGAATCCTCAAAGCTACACAAGAAATCATACCAACATACCAGTTTGGATTTAAACCACAAAACTCTACAGCCTATCCGTTAATAACACTAGTGAATAATATATAAGTAAATCACAAACAAAAAAGAAAATGTTCTTAGACATAAATAAAGCCTTTGACACGGTATGATATAAGGGTACCTAAAAAATAGACAACTTCAAGTTAAGGTAGGAGAGAAATTCTCTTACCCATTTTCGCCAGCGCAAGGTGTCCCACAGGGATCTCCTCTGTCTCCAACTTTATATAATATATTTTGCTACGATATCTATGCACAAAACCAGACCAGCTTTGACTCAACACTGTACATCCTAGTATGCAGATGACACAACAGCATAAAACTATTCAAACACTTCAAATCCAAAGGAGTTGAAGCTGCCAAATGAGCAAAATATTTCAGAGTTCTGACATACAAGAACGTTGAACGTTAAAATGCCTGAGAATTATAACGAAGATCCTCAAAATCCACTGCACAACATTAGTAACAAAAATCTATACGTAAGAACAAAAATACAACCAATTAACCCAATTCATCAAAAAACCACATAATAGACGATTGCTTGACAAAATGAGCCAGAGACGAACGGTGGTACAAAATGACAGGAACAACTGGACCCTATACGAAACTCTGACACACAACACAGTAGAAGAAACATAATATTATTTAAGTAAAACAAAATGTATTTTTGCAGTATACAGAATACTGTAAGGTGGAAAGATTAGGGCTTTCAAAGCTCCTGATCGGTAGCCAATAAAGATTATTTCTTTCTCTCTCTAAATGTGGGATTTTGTTTTTTTAAATGTATTTACTATATTAAAAAACTTATTATAAAAAAAATTTGAGAAAATATTTATTTATTTTTTATAGTTTTGGGTTATTGTAGAAAAAACGACATAACCAATGTCGCTTCATTCGAGGATACGCAAAAAGAAACTATGCCAATTAGTTACTATCCGTGCCAAAAGTCAAGGCCCCTCACTTTAGAGATCGATATACAGGGTGATTCAGTTTTTAATCGGGAAACTTTACTAGAACGTAGTACTTGCCAAAATAACACAACTTTTTTATATAAACATAGGGTCGCAACTCTTTTGTTTTCGAGCTATACGCTGACAAAGTTGAGCCAAAAATTTACATTTTATCTTTTATTTCGGGTATAAGTAAACTGTAGAATTTGAAACTTTGTACGTATTTACTACTGGTTTAGACCTTATTTTCAAGCATACCTTAAACTTCCCTAGTGCCCTCTAACGGGATGAAATTTACAACCCCTTTGATTTCTTTATAACAACTTTTTGACGCCATGGAATGATTATGATTAACATAAAAAAATATGGGTTGTAAAGCTTATTCATTATTGGTACTTTTTTATCTCTTTAGTGTTTCCTTAAAGATAATAGTTTTAGCGTAAAAAAATTAAATTTGCTACATTGTACCGTAAAGCGCTGCTATTATTAAAATAAAATTTTCCTGTATACACACATAAAAATCTATTCTTAATTTAAGTGTATATATATCCAAGAATAACGTATACTCATATACAGTATGTCCCCGTAAAGTATAATTGACGATAAATTTTTGAATTCAAATTCCATCTTTTGCAATTAAAGTCTGGATGTCATAAAAGGAAATATAACCAAGTTTTACGTCACATATCCTCAAAGTACCAAAGTTAACGCAAGAAGTTTGTTAACCGTTTCAGGTAAAGTGGCCTTTCTGAGCAATGTACAGGGTGTCCCAATTTCGATGTCCTCATAGACTATCTTCGAAACTAAAAGAGATAGAAAAAAAGTAGCTTACATGTCATGATCTTGTTTTTCGAGAAAATGTTAATGCAGAAAACTGCGAACAGTTATTGTCTTTTGTTTTCGCTCTATCGGCAAAAACTAAAAATTTTGCGAAAACGATCATCGCGAATATCTCACTTATTATCAAAGATGGAGTATTATAAATAAAACATTATAGGGGCAACTTTTTACGAAGAATTCAGTGGCGTAGGTAGAATTTCTTTCTCATCTTTTATTTTCGAGATTTTAGATGGAACTTTATTTTTTTAAATGGAAACCATAGTTGGCTATGACCTAAAATAATTTGTTATTTTCTTCTGATAACAAATATATATAGTTTGTGGGGTATATTTCTTATAGTTATTGAATAATTAACAAAAATTCATTTTTTTTCTATCTAAAACTAATGTATGTATTTAAAAGTTAATGTTGCTATGGTGATAACCATACATACTATGATGAAACATAATGTATCAAATAATTGCCAAAATTTGTATTTAAAAATTCGATAACAACTCTGGCATTATGTGCTGGTACGAAGCACCAGCATGTTAAGTATCAAAGTATAACAAAACTGAATAAAACTTTACAATGAATTTCGAAAATTATGAAAAATGTAACATGATGGAATGCTATATGTTATCAGATAAGAATGCGACGTTAGCCGCGGAATTATATTTCACAAGGTATCCGGAAAGAAGACAACCGCATATGGTTGAAAAAAAGCTTTTAGATGAACATGATGCGGCGTCAATTGTTGCAGTAACGAACGCAATGGATTACGGTAAGGTGTCGTTAAGAAAAAGGGCAGTTCAAGTCGGTATAAGTAAATCCCATTTACAAAGAATTTATCGAGAAAATAAAATATTGCTGTATAAATCAAAATTTAACCACACTATCGACTTAGGTGATGTAGCAAAACGTTTAGATTGTTGTTTGTGGCTTGGGTACAAAATTTTGCAAGACAGAACTTTTTTAAAAAACATAATATTTTCGGACGAAGCATCGTTCACCACTAATAGAGTGGTTACATCATAAAATTGTCGATTCTGGTCAAAGACTAATCCACATTATCGCATAGCTTGTAAACGTCAGTATTCCCAGAAAGTGAATGTGTGGTGTGCTGGTTCGTGGGACGATGTTATTGGACCTTACTTCATAAACGGCAATTCGGTTATGTAAAACAAAAAGTGTACACTGAAAATTTTAATAACAATTTAGACCGTTTAAAACAAAAAATTGAAACTTATTAGAGAAATTCCGTTGGACCATATTAGAAAAAGTTATAAACAATGTCGGAAAAGGGCTGAATTATGTATTAAATCGAAAATGTTTTGTTAATTTTATGATTTAAAACTCTGCATTTTGCTTTTATATCCTAAATCCGAATTTTATTTCGGCATATCGCTATAATTTAACATAACAAACATTTTATCTTAATCAACTTTTGTTGTACATTGCTCAGAAAGACCACTTTACCTGCTACGGTTAACAAACTTCTTGCGTTAACTTTGGTACTTTGAGGACATTTGACGTAACACTTGGTTATATTTCGTTTTATAACATCCAGACTTTAATTGCAAAAGATGGAATTTGAATTCAAAAATTTATCGTCAATTATACCTTACGGGGACACAATCCGGGGACACACTGTATAGTAAATGTTTATTAAAAAATTAATTTCATTTTATAATTATTAATATCTATAAATTGAATTAGAGCATGCAAATCACTCGAACGCAAGTCACTGTCAAAATTTTCTTGGTTAAAACTCGAATTAATCCCTGATCGTTTTGAATACAGGATAGGTGTGATTTTTAGTTATTAATGATAATGTACGTTGAACAAGAAAATGGTCGGCAATGTTATTCAAATCTATAGTACTAGACTTTACAATGAGTGACACAGATTCAGGAATAATAATTAAATCAATTAAAGAAAACGTAGTAGAACTAGTAGGAGAGTTTATAAGCTGTTTGTAATTATATGCGCAAGGAAATTAATAAGTGTTTCAGTAGCTGGGTTGGAGCAAGAACACAGATCAATATTCAAATCGCCCAAAAGGAAAATTTTGTCACACGTCGCCAGAAATTCAAAAAACACCGCATCCAAATCATCAAAAAATGTGTTGTAATTAAAGTTTGGTGAACGCTACTATTATTTTTTCCGACTTTATTTTTAAGTTTGCTCAATATTATTACTTAATAATAATTAATAATAATTACTTAATAGCTACGATATTTGCTTCGTCCATCTCTATCTGTCTTAAAAAAATTATGACCTATATAAATAGTATTATTATTTAGGTTTGGATTTAACCATGTTTCTGTAATGCCAACAATATCTTAATTAGATTTTAATGTGTATTCTTTAAAATCCAAAATCCGGCATCTTATAAGAGATCGATTAAGAAAAAGAAAACAAAAACAAATTATATATAACAAAAAAAAATGAAAACAGCAACAACAAGAATTCAAATAATAAATCTATACATTTGTTTATATTTTTTGCGTAAGAACATTTTGATTTCATTATCCTTTCATAAAAGTATTTCTATTCCTATTCGTTAAATATTTCTTTATATTAATTTCCGTTCCCTTTAGTTTGGATCTCCATCGAACCACCTCATTTTAATACCTGCGAAATAAAAAGTTGACGATAAACGCTCGCGAAATTTAATTTCGCGCCATTTTGTCGTTTGATATCTTCGCAACCGCTCGATAAAAAAAATTGTGGTAAAGTTTGTTATAATTACTGAACATTTCTACGTAACATACCTTAAGTTGAAAATTTTCGGACCCGCGGTTTTCTTTTTATCACGATTTAAATGAAAAAAGTTGCCTTTTTCTTACGATGAATAACTATTTTATCTGACGAAAAAATTTCAAGTTTGAACAGGTGGTATCCTGATGTGTTCTTAATGCAGGGCGTATTTTATTTTTTCGATATTCCATATGGTTTCGGGAAAAACCGCGGTCATGTCGAAAACAGCTGGGTGGATTTCATAGCGGTTTTTACCAAAATGTGTCAAATAATTGCGTTTATCGGATACCGTTATCAGTTTTTCAAATTTATGCCTCTCTAATGTTTTTTAGAACGATTTAAGCGAATTATAAATTAAAAAGAAACAGAAATAAGCCCTGCGGGGAGGGAGGGGTTCCGTCCAATCGGAAAAGATGGTGCATTCCAGACAGTACGTCGCGCCTTTATCTTACCTACATAAAGAAATAAAGGCGCGACGTCCCGTCTCTGGAACACAGACCAGGATCATTTTTGCGAATTAATTTCAGGATCATTTCAAATTGATATATGTTATGTAGAAATGTTCAGTAATTACAACAAACATTGCCGCAATTTTTTTTATCGAGCGGTTGCAAAGTTATCGATCTCTAAAGTGAGGGGCCTTGACTTTTGGCACCGATAGTAGGTATCAACAATTCTTACTAAAGTCAACATATTTTTGTGTGTAAAATCGGAACACACAATAAAAGTTATATCATTCCGTTTAAAATAACACATGTTTATGTCAGTACTTCGTTATGTGGTAAAATTCCAACAATTTATTTATTACTTTACTTTTTATCTTTATTTCTCTAAAGAAGAATTATGTATCTCGGTTCCTTACTGCCATTTATGTACTTTTTACGTGGGACACCTGTATATTCCGTTGAGAAAAAGATGGCCAAAATTTAAGTTCGTTAACAAATGTAGTAAACTTCAAATAGTTCTTCTTTAACTTGGTTCTATTGCATTGTACACTGATTCCACTTTTTGGATACATGACTGCTCAGGAATCGAAAATTTCATTGTATTTTTTTTTCAGGCTTTAATTTTTTTGTAAAACATGTACAATTACAAGATTAGAAAGTATTGTGATTTTGACGAAGTTATCGCTCAACAAAATCAGCTCTTTCATCAGTAGAAACTTATTTGCCAGTCTTTAAAACTTTTTATACTGTCCTAGCTATATCATTTAATTTTTCATTACCTGCTCTTCCATGATGTGCTTCATAGCAATTTGTACAGTATACGGTCTTAGTATCGTTAAATGATTTTGACATCTCCTTTCATTCTATATCTTTTTTCTTCTCATTTTTCATTAATTTATTCTCTGGTAAATGATTTTCGTGCTTGCCTTTCTTGACTTTATTTAAATTATTCTATTTGGTTTTCAGTAGATATTTATTTTTAATGATAAATAATGACTTACTGCTATTGGACACGTCCTAATATGTTGTCTAATTAAATCTGCATCATCCTTTGAGGTATGTTCATATACTATGAGAGTGTATGTCTGCGTAGAGTGCTTATGAACAGTATATACTGGTTTTTGGCTTATGCTTAATTTTACACAATAAAATATTTTGCACACCAGAATTCTTTCATTATTTAAAATGAAAAAGTATCGGTAAGAATTCGCTTTTTTTTTTAGAGTTTTCAGAATTTTTTCCCATTCTTGCTCGCTCTCATTACTCGTTGCTGTTGTATTTAAAAAAAACATTCTTTTTTCATTAGCATCCTGTACTTCCTCCTTTCTCTTTTCTGTAACTATCCTTAGTATTAGTATGCTCCGTATCCATTTTCTCCATAGCACAGTATAGGTCTAATAAGCGATGATAACATCATGTTCTGTTAGACATGATGTTAATATCGTCGGCATAGACTGCTAATTGTCCGGATTTATTTATTAGTGAGTTTGTTCTCCCGACATCCGTTTGGCGTATGACGTATTCAAGGGCCAAGTTAAACAATGCCGGAGCAATGTTCCAGTATTGTTCAGTGTCCTAGCTTTTACAGCTCTGCTGGAAAGTTATCAATACTGGGCATCTTGTTGTTTCTTGGAGGGTCATTCTTAGAACTTCATTCTCGTCTCCCTTCTCTTGTCTGCTAAGCAAAGTGTGGTGTTAAGTGTAGGTTTTTATCATTTATGTGTCGCTTGTTATCTGTCCTTCGGCATTCTTACAGATGTCCGTGGTTTATAACCCTCCCTTAGATTACGTATACGTCTATAGGCCGTTCTCAAGTCATTACTTTGGAAATTATTTTTCTATTACTATTTTCCTGTTTTCTGTTACTGTTACATATCTTGTGTGCTTTACACCTCGCTTCTTCAAAGGTTCAACCCTTCTTTCTCTTATTCTCCTTTCCATATATTTCGTGTGTGCTTCGTTCCTTTCTCCTATGGCTTTTTTGCACTCTTCCTGGAACCACACCACGTTTTCCTTTTTCTTATTACGTATCGTTCGCGTTGCCGATTCTGATATTTCGGCTTTGAGCTTATTCCAGTGCTTCGCGGTACCTAAATCTCCTGTGTCCTAGAATCGGATCGTTTGTCTTCAGATGATGATTAATACCGAAAGCAGTTGAGACAATAATATAAAAATAAATATATGTACTTAAGTATAACCAGAAATAAACTTTTATTTACTCTAATTATAACTTAACGAGTGATAATGATTAACTGTTTTCTAAATTTACCTTTGTGTTTAGTAGATGAAGAATCAGCTTTTATTAAGTGCTCACGTTGACACCAATATTTTTAATGATTTTCATAAACCCCATAATACATACAAAAATTTATTTAAAAAATTCTTGTTATTTTTACTTTTTAAAATCTTGTAGGTTCTATACAAAATTATCAATTTCATGTCGAACATTTTGAAAAAGTCTCTAACGTTTCGGATGCCATGTTGCAACCTACTTGAGAAACAAGTTCGACGTGAAGAAATCGGTTAGACTTTGACAAAATATACATGAAGAAATAATTAATAATCAATTAACAGCAGTTACTAAGTCAACTAATTGTCAACTAAGTTGTCAAATCCGGGTTGAGAAGGCTTCGCCTAGTTAAATAGCATTTTCCGTGTGCGGCTAAGTTCGTAGTCGTCTTCTCTATTCATATTTTTCCTGTATCCTAGATCTTTATCGCATCTCTTGTACTCGTTTGGAAATAATTTCCGACTCTGGCTAGCACCTGGGTCTTATCGAAATCTATAGAGTGACCCTCAGAGTGTAGCCGTTCTTCTGGAATCCATTTTCTACAAGTCCTTCTTTCATTAAATTTTTTTCGTCGCATATCCTTTCTGTTCGCTGGAACAAGACTTGTACACTGACCTCTTCCATTGTGGATGGTGATAGGACGAAGCCTATAGATAGATGAACGTGAGTGCCTTCTTGTGATACATTCCCAGTTCAATTCTCCACCTGTTTGTTTTACAGCTTCCGTTTTCATGGTAAATTTGATTTCATGGTTTGCTGATCAATTTGTATGGTGCCCGATCACAAAGATGTAATGCACGCAACGAAGCCATTTTCGCGGATTTTTTTTAACGTTTCTTCAAACATCTTCATGTAGAAATTGGCGATTACCGGTGAGAAAAGTGATTCTTTCGTATTTCTCGTAGAATTTTCGCTAGCCCTGGAACATACTTCGGTAAGCCTTCCAGGATAAGTTTCTGACAAAGACCATCCACGGCATCTGTGACTGGTACTCTAGTAAACAGAGATTCCACATCAAAACTTACCAGAATATTCTGGGGATCCAACGCCATACTTTGGATTGATTCCACAAAATATATGGAATCTCTGACTTGTGATTTTGTTTTACTTGCAAAAGGAGACATAATCTTGGCAAGGTGTTTCGCTAGGTGATACGTTGGAGAATTTATGACACTGACAATAGGTTGTAGTGGAAAATCCGGTTTACGGATTTTAGGTAATCCATAAGTTCTTGGTGTTACAGGGGCCTGTACAAACAAAGTTCTCTGTTGTTGTACCAGATTTTTTTGTATTTTTCACCAATTACTTTATTTTTCTTACTATCTTCTCGGTTGAGTCCTTGATTTTCTCATAGATGACTGGATCCAAAAGGCTCTTAATAACACCAAAACTAAAGCCGAAACTGTATCTGCAGATGTATTGGCAGCTAAAGAAGTTCCACAAAAACTTGCTAAAACTATTGAAGTTGGAGGATACGCTCTTGATCAAGTTTTTAATGCGGATGAGAGTGGTTTCTTTTTGAAAAGAATGACAAGTGCAATTTCCGTAGCATAATCACAAACACGGAAAATTTTGCTACAACGCTTCAGGAGATCGCTTTCTGAAACCGCTGCGAAAATTGCCACTGATGTGTTGTGTGATTCATCTGATGTATTTACTGAATGGTTCGAAAAATGTTTTGTCCCAGAAGTTAGACGGTATATGAATGTCAAAGGTCTCGAATTTCTTTAAAATTTTTTTCGGTCTTAGAACATCCAAATGTGCATTTTTTTTTCTGCCACCTAATTCTATATCCTTGATACAACCGCTAGACCAAGGAATAATCTCGACTTTTAAAACATTACGTAAAATGATCATTTCAATATGTTGTGGACAAAATGATTGATGCAACATTAACAGTCGTTGATATTTAGAAGAAATTTTCATTAATGGATTGTGTCAATCAAGTAGGATCAGCGTTAAATGATTTAAAACCATCAATTTTGAGTGCATGCTGAAACCGATTTGGCCAAAATTTGTCAAAACAGATTCCGTCAAAGACATAGCTAAACCATAAACGCAACATTTAATAACTTGATTTCTTAAACCCACTGAAATAGTATCAGCATCACAGGAGAAAAACGTTAATTTTATTCTAGGGATCACAGAAAAATATGACGACGAAGATGTTTCTATTGTTATCAGAGTCACGGCGAATAAAATTTTATATTTTTTGATTTGTAATATGAGTTGCACATTACATACATTAGAAACGATGAACCTATCATGCTTTTGTATATACAATATATTTTTATAAAGACATTTTTTTACACTGACTTTTAAATTAAAAAATTTATGCTCCTTAAATCGAATTTTCTACTGGTTTTCCCTATACTATTGACCTGCTACTCATGTTAGCACATACAACGTCGATACTGTTGACGCCTACATTTTAAGATATCGAAGAACGTATACCAGAAAAATTTTAAAATACTTTTTTGTCATACTTTTTATATCCCGAAAGTTATAAAAAAAAATCACAAATTTATAATAATCACATATGTCCGATAACTTCTAAGAGGATACTGTTAAAGTGTTAGAAAATTAGATAGGAACTAAGAAAAAGAATTTGCTTTTTTAAATAATATTTTAAAATGATTACCGATAGATATAGGAATTATTGTTCGTTACCCTGGATTTTCTGGCATTCCAGGCTTGACCTAGTTTAACATAGGCTTTGTGGGTTCTCTGGACCTCGTACCATGCCGTCGACTTCAGCAAATCGATTGTTGGAACCCGTTAGTTCAGGCGCCGTCCGTCTCGGGGTCTTGCTGCATAGCGATATCGGTTTTGGGCAAAACAGTTCGCGTGTGTATCTGTGCTCAAAAAAAGTATATATAGTAGTTGAAGCCCGAATAGTTCTGAGGTGTCGTCTAGACTGGCACCTTTATAAAATTTCAAAATCTTGACCTTTACGCGGCGCTCCAATCGGCGTCGTTCAATGTATCATCGTAGACCGGCAATTCGAGGAGACAAGTAACCAATGTTCGTTAAACGTTAGATTTTTCGGCGGAAAAAAATCCAGTGGAAAAAGTAAGGCTTATTTCATTATTATTTAATATTGTCACGCTTGTCGAGTAAAAGGTTATTAAGTAATAATGTTTGCGAGTTATTGGGGTTATCGTAAAATACAAATTGTGCGTTTGAGATAAGATTTGACGAGATTTTTGCTCATAATGTGTTATTATAAGAAAAACGAAAATATTTCTTTATAGTTTTGTTGTTAGAAAACAGGAAGGAAACCGAGATTTATTTTGAAAATAAACCAACGGTTTATTTTTAAATAATTTTTGCATTGCCCGTCCTAATTTTCGTTATTTATATATAGATCGTAAACACAGAAAGATACGTTAACCCAGAAAAATATCTCTCAAATTTTAATTGTTTAAATTTATTCTATTCTAAAATTTTATTTTCAAAACTACCTCCCTGGTAATAAGAGTACTATTGCGGTTTTCCGCATATACCGTGCCCGAGTCATAACCTAATATCGATTTCGACTAACTTGGCAAAATGCACCGAGTATAATTTTTCTAAAACCAAACATTGCTGTGGACGATTTTAGTCGGACAGGTTATCCTTGAACGCTAAAATATATAAAAAAACTGCGACTAAAATAGAAAAAAAGAGATATTCAGGTTGTGTAATTGAAACTCACACTCTGTTTGCAGTTTCTCTTATTAGATCTTACGTCATCATTACACACCGCTCGTTTTTTAATTCCATTTACAACTCAACTGAATTAATTATTACATTCGTTCAAGTTAAGATGCTTAAATAGTTGTTTTTTTAATTTTAGATAGGCCACTGCGGCCAAAGTAATCAATCATCATGACGACAGACATCAGTATAAACCGCTGGGATCCTACACTTCAACAGGAGATCGTGGAAGAGTACGAATACGATGGTGGAAATTCCTCTTCACGCCTCTTTGAACGCTCGCGTATTAAAGCATTGGCAGACGAACGTGAATCTGTACAGAAAAAAACGTTTCAAAAATGGGTTAATTCCCACCTTGTACGTGTAAATTCTCGCATCGGTGACCTCTATTTAGACCTTCGCGATGGTAAACAACTCATTAAATTGCTTGAAGTTCTCTCAGGTGAACGATTACCGAGACCGACAAAAGGAAAAATGCGGATTCACTGTTTAGAAAACGTAGATAAAGCTCTGCAATTCCTTCGCGATCAAAGAGTACATTTAGAAAACATGGGTTCGCATGACATTGTCGACGGAAACCCGAGATTATCACTTGGTTTAATTTGGACCATAATCCTTCGCTTCCAAATACAAGACATCACAATCGAAGAAACAGATAATAAAGAAACCAAATCGGCCAAGGATGCTTTGCTTTTATGGTGCCAGATGAAAACTGCCGGTTATCAAAATGTGAATATTCGTAATTTCACCACATCGTGGCGCGACGGTTTGGCTTTCAATGCTATCATTCACAAACATCGCCCCGATTTAATTCAATATGACAAGCTCACTAAAGCTAATCCTATTCACAATTTAAATAATGCGTTCAACATCGCTGAAGAAAAACTGGATCTCACCAAATTGCTCGACGCCGAAGACGTGTTCGTCGAGCAACCGGATGAGAAATCGATCATCACATACGTCGTCACATATTATCACTACTTCAGTAAGATGAAACAAGAAACCGTTCAAGGAAAACGTATCGGAAAAGTCGTCGGAATTGCAATGGATAATGAACGAATGATTCGAGAATACGAATCGTTAACCAGTGATTTATTGGCTTGGATTGAAGCTACAATCACTGCTCTTGGCGATCGCCAATTCGCAAATAGTTTACAAGGTGTTCAACAGCAATTATCACAATTTAGTAATTATAGAACGGTAGAAAAACCACCAAAATTCGTTGAAAAAGGTAATTTGGAAATTTTGTTGTTTACCCTTCAATCAAAGATGCGCGCAAACAACCAGCGTGTATACACGCCAAAAGAAGGTAAAATGATTGCTGATATAAACAAAGCTTGGGAGCGTCTTGAAAAAGCAGAACACGAACGAGAACTCGCCTTGCGTGAAGAACTCATTCGTCAAGAAAAACTTGAACAACTTGCCGCCCGATTTAATCGCAAAGCGAGCATGCGTGAGACTTGGTTGAGTGAGAACCAGCGATTGGTATCGCAAGACAACTTTGGTCATGATTTAGCTGCCGTTGAAGCAGCCGCTAAGAAACACGAAGCAATCGAAACAGATATTTTAGCGTACGAAGAACGAGTACAAGCTGTAGTCGCTGTGGCTCAAGAATTATCAGCCGAAAATTACCATGATATGGAAAGAATCAGCCAGAGAAAAGACAACGTATTACGATTATGGAATTACTTATTAGAACTTCTCAAGGCGAGAAGAATGAGGTTAGAATTAAGCTTACAATTACAACAAACCTTCCAAGAGATGCTTCATATTTTGGATTCAATGGAAGATTTGAAGAGCAGATTATTAACAGACGATCATGGAAAACATTTAATGGGTGTAGAAGATTTACTCCAAAAACACAATCTTCTTGAAGCAGATATTAATATTCTTGGAGAGAGAGTAAAAGCGGTTGCTTTAGCATCACAACGATTCTTGGACGTAGATATTTTGGAAGGATACAAACCGTGTGATCCTTCGTTAGTTTTGGATCGTGTACAGCAATTAGAAGATGCTTACGCCGAACTTGTTCGACTTGCAGTTGAACGTCGTACTAGATTAGAAGAGTCGCGTAAACTCTGGCAATTTTATTGGGATATGGCAGATGAAGACAATTGGATTAAGGAAAATGGACAAATCGTTTCCACAGCTGATATTGGACATGATCTTACAACGGTACATTTGCTATTGGCCAAACACAAAGCTTTAGAAAACGAAATTCAAGCGCACGAACCTCAACTTCAAGCCGTTTTGAACGTTGGCGAGGAATTGGTAACATCTGGACACTTTGGTTCCGACAAGATTCAGCAGCGACTTCAAGAAGCATCCGAGGCTTGGCGCCATTTATTAGAATTAACGGCGTATCGTCGTAAACGACTCGAAGAGGCCGTCGATTATCATCAACTATTTGCAGATGCCGATGACGTAGATATTTGGATGTTGGATACCTTGAGGTTAGTTTCCAGCGAAGACGTGGGACGTGACGAAGCTAACGCTCAATCTTTACTTAAAAAACATCGCGATGTAACAGACGAACTTAAGAATTATTCTTCTACCATCGATCAATTACATCAACAAGCCGAACAACTTGGACCAGAACTTGCTAATGCGCCGGAAGTTCAAAAAAGATTATCTTCAATCGATAGCCGATATAAGGAGTTATTAGAATTGGCTAAATTGCGTAAACAGAGATTATTGGACGCGCTATCTCTTTACAAATTGCTGTCTGAAAGTGATGGTGTTGAGCAATGGATTGGCGAGAAGGACCGAATGCTTCAGACGATGACTCCTGCTCGCGACATTGAAGATGTGGAAATTATGAAACACCGTTACGACGGATTTGAAAAGGAAATGAACTCGAACGCTTCCAGAGTAGCCGTTGTCAATCAATTAGCTAGGCAATTACTTCACGTTGAACATCCAGATTCGGAACAAATCACTGCAAGACAGAATCAACTTAACCAGAAATGGGCCGAGCTTCGCGATAAAGCAGAATCAAAGAAAGACGAACTCAACCAAGCACATGGTGTGCAAACGTTCCATATTGAATGCCGTGAAACCGTCACTTGGATTGAAGATAAGAAGAGAATTCTTCAAAGTACGGATAGTTTGGAAATGGATTTGACTGGAATCATGACTTTACAGAGACGTTTATCGGGAATGGAACGCGATTTGGCAGCCATCCAAGCGAAATTAACGGCATTAGAAAAAGAGGCTCAGGAAATGGAGAAAGAACACCCAGAAGAAGCCGCCGTTGTCCGGGAACGCATCACCCAAATTCAAATTATCTGGGAGCAACTTACTCAAATGTTAAAAGAACGTGACGCGAAATTGGAAGAAGCCGGGGATCTTCACCGCTTCCTTAGAGATTTGGATCATTTCCAAGCTTGGCTCACTCGTACACAAACAGATGTCGCCTCTGAAGATACCCCTGGTTCTTTGGCCGAAGCCGAAAAGCTTTTGTCGCAGCATCAAAACATCAAAGATGAAATCGATAATTACACTGATGACTATACAAAGATGATGGAATACGGGGAAAGAATCACTGCCGAACCTGGTACTCAAGATGATCCGCAATACATGTTCTTACGCGAACGTTTGAAGGCCCTTAAAGATGGCTGGGCTGAACTTAAACAAATGTGGGAAAATCGTCAACAACTACTCTCCCAATCACTCAGCTTACAAATGTTGAACAGAGATGCACGTCAAGCTGAAGTTATCTTAAGCCAACAAGAGCACACCTTGAATAAAGATGAAACTCCGACATCCTTGGAACAAGCCGAAAACTTGTTAAAGAAACACGAAGCTTTCTTAACCACCATGGACGCGAACGATGACAAAATCAACACGGTCGTTCAATTTAGCCGTAGATTATGCGACGAAAATCACTTTGCATCTGACAAAATCGCTAAAAGAGCTGATGCTATCGATGAACGCAGACAAAGCAATAGAGAACGAGCGCAAGCATTAACCGATCGATTAAGAGATTTGTTGGAACTTCAGCAGTTCTTAAGAGATTGCGAGGAACTTTCAGAATGGATTCAAGAGAAACACATCGTCGCACAAGATGAAACTTATCGTTCCGCAAAAACAATTCATTCCAAATGGACCAGACATCAAGCGTTTGAAGCCGAAATCGGTTCTAATAAAGAGAGATTGACTAATTTACAACAAGCTGGTGAAGACTTGGCGAGAGATAAACCAGAATACGCACAAATGATCCAGCCGAAATTGAAAGAACTCCAAGATCAATTTGTCTTGCTGGAAGATACCACCAAAGATAAAGGTGAACGTCTCTTTGATGCTAATCGCGAAGTTTTGATCCATCAAACATGTGATGACATCGACAGTTGGATCAACGAATTAGAAAAACAGATCGAAAATGAAGACACTGGTCAAGATTTGGCTTCCGTAAATATCTTGATGCAAAAACAACAGATGATTGAAACCCAAATGGCGGTGAAGGCAAGACAAGTTGACCAGCTGGAATCTCAAACACACCATTTGGAACAGAAAGTGCCCGACAAAGATATGGAAGAAATCAAAGTCAAAAAGACCAAAGTCGAGGAACGTTTCGAACAATTAAAGCAACCTCTGTTGGAACGACAGCGTCAATTGGAAAAGAAAAAGGAAGCGTTCCAGTTTCGACGCGATGTCGAAGACGAATTATTATGGATTTCCGAAAAGATGCCACTTGCAACTTCGGACGAATACGGTTCCGGTTTATTCCATGTGCATATGCTAATGAAGAAAAATCAATCATTAAAAACAGAAATTGATAATCACGAACCGAGAATACGTACCGTGTGCAATAACGGACAGAAATTAGTGGATGAAGGTCACGAATCTTCTGATGAATTCTCTAATTTAATTGCCGAATTATCACGCGCTTGGCAAAATTTGAAAGATGCGATCGAAAAACGAAAAGAAAACTTACTGCGAAATGAACGAGCTCAGCAGTACTTATTCGATGCAGGTGAGGCTGAAGCGTGGATGAGCGAACAAGAACTCTATATGATGGTTGAAGATCGTGGAAAAGATGAAACGTCTGCAAGAAATTTATTGAAGAAACACGACAGTCAAGAAGCCGCCGTAGAAGCTTACGCGGATACTATCAGATCTTTAGGTGAAACTGTTCGTGCTTTAGCTGCTGAAGAACACCCACTCGCCGAACAAGTAGCCGTTAAACAATCTCAGCTTGACAAATTATACGCCGGTTTGAAAGATTTAGCTGGTGAACGCAGAGCTAAACTTAATGAAGCTCTTCAATTGTTCTTGTTGAATCGCGAAGTTGGCGATTTGGAACAATGGATAGCCGATAGAGAAGTTGTTGCATCCTCGCATGAATTGGGACAAGATTACGATCACGTTACTCTTCTTTGGGAAAGATTTAAAGAGTTCGCAAGAGATACTGAATCTATCGGAACTGAGCGTGTTCAATCCGTCAATGATATCGCCGATCGATTAATCGAAGCTGGGCATTCGGATTCCGCTGTAGTAGCGGAATGGAAAGATCAATTGAACGAAGCATGGCAAGATTTGCTCGAACTTATCGAAACAAGAACGCAGATGTTAGCAGCTTCAAGAGAACTTCACAAATTCTTCCACGATTGCAAGGATATTTTGGGACGTATTCTTGAAAAACAAGTTTCGATGAGTGATGAACTCGGTAGAGATGCGGGCTCGGTTTCAGCTCTTCAAAGAAAACATCAAAATTTCTTACAAGATCTTCAAACTTTACAATCTCAAGTGCAACAAATCCAAGAAGAATCCGCAAAACTTCAAGCGGCGTATGCGGGAGACAAAGCCCGCGAGATCACCAATAGAGAAGCTGAAGTTGTTAACGCTTGGGCCAATTTACAAGCAAATTGCGATCAACGAAAACTGAAATTAGCCGACACCGGAGATTTATTCAAATTCTTTAACCTGGTTCGTACCCTAATGCAATGGATGGATGATGTTATTCGTCAAATGAACACCGGCGAAAAACCTAGAGATGTCAGTGGAGTTGAAACTTTAATGAACAATCATCAGAGTTTGAAAGCCGAAATAGATTCTAGAGAAGACAATTTTACAACTTGCGTCAGTTTGGGTCGCGAACTATTGTCTAGAAATCATTACGCGTCAGCCGAGATCCGCGAGAAGCTTGTTGTTTTAAGTAATCAAAGAAACGCTTTACATCACCGTTGGGAAGAACGTTGGGAGAACCTTCAGTTGATCCTGGAAGTGTATCAATTCGCAAGAGATGCCGCCGTTGCTGAAGCATGGCTCATCGCCCAAGAACCGTACCTTATGAGTACCGAATTGGGACATTCGATTGATGACGTCGAAAATCTTATCAAGAAACATGAAGCGTTTGAGAAGTCCGCGGCAGCCCAAGAAGAACGCTTCAGTGCTTTGGAGAGGTTAACCACAGTAAGTACAATTATATTTGTTGTATGTTGATAGTTACTTGTTTACTTTATCTTTTTCTGTTTGCTGAAGTATTAAAAGAATGAAATCATGACATCAAATGGCGTTAAATATTTGAAATTTTTGCTTGTAACTTATTCGTTCAGAAAATATATTAAAACCTCGATATAACGGACCTCGTTAGAATGGACAAAATATTTTTAAGTCATACTATTAATATTATCTATTTAATACATTAGTAGATTTAAATATAAATGTTAGCCTCTTAGATAGAATCCACCTCAGGTTATTCTTCAAGTTACTTTATTCCATGTTCATAGATAAACTCGAGGTATTCTCCAAGTTGTTTATACGATGTATAAATCAAGAACGATTGTTCTAGTTTTAATTGTTATTCAGCGCTAGTGTTGTATATTTTTGTTAAAAGAAAAGTAAAAGCTAAACTCGATCAATATCTTAATTTTATATTATGAATCTTAAGTCTCAAACTAACAACATTACACAACACGAAGAAAATAAATTAAGCATTTGTTAATTCAAAGTGTGAAATAGTAGTTGCTTACCTATGCGTGACGTCACGAACGGGCCTTCTACCATCGTTGGTATAAATAATGCCAAGTAGACTGAACGCAACGGTGTGGTTAGCTGTCCGAATTTCTGTGCATTAAAATTAATCATTTCATTCAGTTTAAAGTGCAAATTAAAAAAATTTCATATAACAGACTTTTACCTATAAGTTATATCGAGGTTTGACTGTATTACTATTAGGGCATTTTAGTTATGATATGACGTAATAGAACATTCTAGGGATTAGTAATATTTTCAGACTCTAAATACGTATAATTATGTTGAATTGACGACAAAAATGTTTGCAAAAGAAATATTTTTCCTTATTTAATTAACTCGGTATCACAGTCAAATAAAAATTAATAAGCAGTTATGAAAAAAAGTTTCGTTCTTTTATTACTTCATTTAATTGTTTCATTGCTCTTAACGACAAAGCTTTTGTATGTGTTTGTAGTTAGAACAACTTAATTTGGGTGCTGGGCCATTTCTTAACTTGATGCATGTTCCAAGTCAAAAAATAGAATTAAACTTTCCGCAAATTTTTCCGAAAGATTGCGTCGATTATCCCGTTTGTAATAATTATTATAACCGGAGCTTTTCGCTCCGACCGCCTTCCGAACTTGTCCCATTTATTATTAAAGATGTCGATAAATTTTATAAACCAAGAATTACCGTTCGACGATTGTTCACATTAAAAGGTGTTATTAAATACTATCCCGATACGTCTCCTGATATTTTCAATAAATCCTTCCTTTACGGGGATCAAACCGAATGTCTAAATATCGTTACAAATTCAAAATTAAATGAGAATTTCGATTCAAAAGTTTCTTTCAATTTAAATTCCGCAAAATCAAATATTATATTATCCGAAGCGTTTATTTTAAGAGAAAAATTATTTTTGAGTGGTTTATCAAACAATTTAGTTAATATTTCGATTCCTTTTGATGATGAATTAATTCGAAAGGTAATTTTAAGAAAACGTAAATCGGCTAATCGACGTAACTTTCAAAATAATGAAGTAACAGGTGATCAGGTGAGTGTAGACCCGC
Source organism: Onthophagus taurus (assembly GCF_000648695.1). Classification (NCBI taxonomy): domain Eukaryota; kingdom Metazoa; phylum Arthropoda; class Insecta; order Coleoptera; family Scarabaeidae; genus Onthophagus; species Onthophagus taurus. The sequence goes on along the minus strand of NW_019280642.1, from coordinate 64,547 downwards.
TTTCGAAATTATTTAATAAATTAATTTTTCAATTTAACAATTTTCCCTTTAACTAACACACTATCTATGGTAATAAAAGTACGATTGTTTGTTTTCAAAGAAATATTTTAAAGATGTTTTATAAATGTGTATAAAAATTAATTTAGGTTTAAGATGATGATCACGAAATACGGAACGTAACACAAATTAAAATCCCAACACTTTAGTTTTGGGGTTTATTTAGTTATTATTAAAGTTCTCTCTAAAATGTCACCTTTTGGAAATATTGGGCTCCATCCTCACGATCGCACTTTTTTTTTATTTTCTCGTTTAATTTTCTTCAGTATTAACATATTTAACTATTATTTCTTTCTTTAACACTAAATCTTTAATAAAATTAAACTTTATATCAAAGTGTTTTGTTCTCTTTGAATTTTCAGAGTTTTTAATTAAACTTAAAGCACTTTGATTATCAATCATTAAATTATTTTCTTTCATTCTTACTTTAAAGTCTTTTAATAGTCTCTTCACAAAAATAATTTCTTGTGCTGCATTTGCTGCTGCTACAAATTCTGCCTCTGCTGTTGATAATGCCACACAACTCTGTTACGACTGTTCCAAGTAACAATATTAGTTCCATAAAACACTACTACACCACTGGTACTCTTTCGATCCGATTTATCACCAGCCCAATCTGTATCAGTAAATCCATCAACCACATCTCCACTCTCCTTCTTGTAAAATATACAATAACTTTTCGTTTCCTTCAAATATCTCAAAACTCTTTTTGCAGCTTCCCAGTCACTCTTTGTAGGTGTGTTAACATTTGTACTTAAAAATGATGTTGCAAAAGCTATATCAGGTCTCGTACATGTAGCTATGTACGTAAGACTTCCCACTACTTCTCTATATGGAATATCTTTCTCCTCACTAAAATAACCAGTTATCATGGGAGTTAACTTTCCTTTACATTCCTTCATACCATATCTGTCCAGAATTTGATCTATGTATCTTGATTGTTTGATAAACATTTTGTCCTTTTCTTGTATAATTTCCATTCCTAAAAATTCTTTTATCTTTCCTAAATCTATTGCCTTAAATTTACTTTTCAAATTTTCTAGAACTTTCTCGTATCTTCCAGTCAATAATATATCGTTTTCATATAATAACATCTATGCATCGTCACTTATACAGGCTGATTCAAAAAACCGCTGATAGACTTCTAGGGCAGGTAATGAGGTAATACATCAAAAATTAAGATGAAAAGTCTTAATATACGTGGTGTCGCAAATGCCTCCTTAACGAGATATAGCGGGTCAAAGTTTCTTTAAAATTAAACATTATCTGCAATAAAAAGCCCTTTTTTAAAAATATTTTCAACTCCACTGCTAATTTTGTCAAACGGGCAGTATTTTCGTGTAAAGTAATCATTTATCTATTAATTGGTCTCTTACAAAACTTTGATTAAAGTAACAGTTTTTGATTGAATTAACAAATTCTCTACAAACGTGTTTTTCTTAAAAACTATTGCTTTGATCAAAGTTTTGTAAGAGACCAATTGATAGATAATTGATCACTTTACACGCGTAGAGAGCAATGGCGTAGATAATATTTTTTAAAAAAGTGCTTTTTATTGCAGATGTTTAATTTTAAAGAAACTTTGATCCGCTATATCTCGCCAACGAGGCATTTGCGACCCCATGTATATTAAGACTATTCATCTTAATTTTTCATGTATTATCTACTCTAGAAGTCTGTCAGCGGTTTTTTGAATCACCCTGTATGTAAGCAATAATCCACTTTTGATCTTTTGAAACCATTTTCTAATGCAAATCTATTAAATCTTTCGTTCCAACATCTTGGTGATTCTTTTAAACCATACAGTGATTTATTCAACTTTGCTGGAATCTCTTCAATACCTTAATGTATTTTTATATACACATCTGACTGTAATCTTCCATTTAAGAATGCAGATGGAATATCTACTTGTTGTATCGTCCAACCATCATTTAAAGCATTTATTAAAAATAGTCTTTGATGACATTCTAGATACAGGTGCATACAATGTTATATCAGAATTTCCCTTGTATTGAAAACCTTTTGCCACTAATCTGGCTTTCTTTGAACCATCTCTTTTCTCTGTAAATATCCATCTCGTGTCTATAAGTTTTGTTTCTTTTGGCAATTCCGTTACAGTCCATGTTTCTTGTTCCTTCAAAGAATTAATTTCTTTTTCTATAGTGTCTTTCCATCTTTTTGAATAGCTTCTTTGAAATTTCTTGGTTCTTCTATTGATGTTAAATAGGCACTGTACACTTCATATTCATCTAAATATTTTGGTTTATTAACTTGTCTACCAGATCTCGATTCATTTTTTACCATTTCATTTTCAACGTTCTCTTCTTCATCGTTTTCTTCTGTATTATCATCTATTGTTTTCTCATTTATTTTCTTAATAATTGGTTCTTTATTTTCTTTACCTTCTTCTTCGCATTTATTTTCTATATATTGAACATTCCTTTCATCAAAAATAACAACTCTGGTCACTAGTATTTTACTCTCAATTGCATTCCACACTTTGTATTCTCCATCATGGTAACGTACAAATCTTGCTGGTCTTGCTCTAACATCCAATTTATTTCCTTTTGGTAAGACTGTCATCCAACAATTACTTCCAAAAATTCTCAACTTATCCAATTCATTCTGTCCAAACCATAATTTTTCCGGAAGTATTCCACCATTCAGTTCATAAGCTGAGGTTCGAACTGCTTCACGCCACAAATGCTTCGGCAAACCAGAATCTATAAACTTTGTTCTCACTTTATTTAACAAGGTACGATTCATTCGTTCAGATATACCATTTTGTTGAGGAGTATAAGGTACTGTAATTCTATTCCTCTGTTCTGACAAAAATTTTGTAATTTTCTCGATCTAAATTCACCACCATTTTAATAATTTAATTATTGTAAAATGTGAAAAATCATTAACAATAACTTGGAAATATCGTTCTCCATCATTTGTTGTTGGTGAATTGGTCCACATACGTCAGAGTGAATGAATTCTCCAACCTTTTTAGAATTCTTTATGTGTTTATCAAATCTTGATCATGTTCCTTTTCCTTCAATACAAATACTACATTTTTCTTCACTAAATGGTAACCCCAAAAGTTTTAACCCTTTTACATTTAAGTGACCCAATCTTTTATGCCATAAATTTCTATCTTCTTGTACAAAACTTGTGTAAACCAACCTCAGTCTTATTTGTAACTTGAGTATTTAAGCTCCATTCAATTGATTAACAAATATTTCAAAATTATCTTTCTTGATTTTAACCTTATTTTCCATGAATGATACCAAAAATCCTTTCTTCGTTAAGCTTCTTACCGATAATAAGTTTTGATGTAAACCATCCACTACCATAACCTCGATTTTAATACTTTTTCCTTTGTAATCTGCTCTAATAATACCTTTGTGTGTTCCTTTTAAAGTTTTACCATCGGCAATTGTTACTGATACTTTATTCTTCAATTTGTTAACGTTCTCAATATTAGACATTAATTTATTACTTACTAGATGATTTGTAGCTCCTGAATCAACAATAAACGAAGTATTTCCATAATTTTCAAGACAATTAAAAGCAACAAATGATATTTCTTTCTCCGTTTGTGCACTATTACCTTGGTATCCTCGATCTCTTTGATAATTTCCTGGTCTTCCTCTTCCTCTATAATTTTGATTAGATTCTTTATCAGTTGTTTCTCCTTTTTCAAGTCTAACTCTACAATTTATCGCTTTATGTCCAGGTCTTTTGCATCTAAAACATTTCATAGTCCTTGAATTAAAAGCTATTTCCTTATTAATATGATCCTCTTTATTGCCTTCTTTTAACTCTTTATCCAATAATCTTAACTTTACAAAGTCCATAGTCATTATAAATCCATAGTCAATCACATGCTTGTATTTCTCATTAATCGTAAGTAAAAGAATTTCGTTCATTTTTGTGCCCAAGTTCTCTATTTCCCTTATTATCGTATCAAATTTATGAAAATGTTCCTCCATATTTAAGTTTCCTTGTTTTAACGATAAAAGTTTTCCCATTAAATGTAATTTTGATATAACACTTTTTCTCTCCAAAACATCTTGAAAACTTTCATCATATCCTTTGCTGTTAAACAATCTTTAATTAAATCTATATGTTTTTCTGTTATACATTGAACTATTATGGATTTCGCTTTCACGTCTTTTGTTTTCAAATCAGCCTTTTTTGTTGCATCAACTTCCTCATTAATATCTTTATACAAAACATCATCTACCATCTTCTCCTCCAAAATACACTTTGCTCTGAATCTCCAATTTCCAAAAGATTTGGATGACAACATAGGTAAATTTACTTGAGTCATGATGTCGAGCGGTTTTTTTAAGGTTAGGTTTTTAGTCTTCTCTTTTACAACCACGTAACTTCTCGTATTCAATCTAATCTTTATTCTTTTGCCTCGAGGACTGGTAATTACGTTATTGTTTATTTTTGCTTAACGTGCGCATTTTTGAACATTTAATCAATCTGAATGGAGGTATAGTTACTAGATATCAACAACTACCTATGTTTATAACCGCATTAGTTTAACTCAATCCTAAATAAGTTTTTGAAATTTTTGAAATTGTCACAAAATATAAATAAACAGAACCAGAAGATTAAATAGAGTTTATTAGAAATACATACATAGCATTTTATTATGTATAATCCATGAGTTTACAACAAACGTTCCAAATAAAATCTCGAACGCCAGCTTTCTGTACCATTTCAAACTTCGGCGTAACACTGAGTGGTATGATGACATTTGGTCGCCCAAATCGACCCCCTTTTTGGCTTTGTTGTATTGAAAAACTGCTTTTGGTTTTATGATATCATCACCTTGCCTGGTCCGCTTACCAGTAGGTATACAGGTTGCGGTATGTGTTGGATCTGTGCTCAGCATAAGAACAGGTCGCTTATCCATCTATTTAATAATTTTTAGGGGACCGTTCTGTGCATCCTAAATATCACTTTTTTTCATTTTGCTATGGAAACTTTTGGGTATACCTTTTCTGTTTGACCTTAGGGTTCCACAGTAAATTACATTATGATTGAATAGCGACTTTGCTAAACCCAAGCTGGAGTAGAAATTGTCAGCATATAGATAATGTCCACGTTTATCTTCAAGACATTCTAAAAGGTCGTTGCACTATTTGTTCAGAATGGCTTAGTTCTGGTGATGTTACGTTTTTGCCGGTATAGACAATTATATTATTCGTATATCCATCCACGGTACATAATTTGTACAATTTGATTCTGTAAGGATGTGTTTTGTTCGGAATATATTGTCGAAAACACAGCCTGCCTTGAAAAGGAATCATGCTTTCATCAATAACTATCACCCTGCCTGGTGTTAAGACTTGCTTGAAATTTTTATTTGCTGCTTCTAATAGACTTCGTATTTTATATAGTCGATCATTTTTATCAGCAGTGTCGTTATTGCAAAAATGTATGCATCGCATTAACAAGACAAATTTGTCCCGGGACATCGTGTTAGAAATAAACTCGTTACGGAACATAGAATCCTTTGACCAATAGAGATTCAAAGCAGGAAGAACGTTCAGCCCCATTACCAAGATAATTGAAAAATATCGTTTTATTTCTGCTTCGTCGCAATCAACCCATAGATTTAGTCGAGATTTTGAGGAGTTCGGATTTATCAATATTTGACGTGCACATCTGTTTGTTTCTTCAACAATAGTTTTTACTATATCGTCTGATAAAAATAACTGATACACGTGTTTAGGATTTTTTATCGTAGTGATATCAAAATTTAGTGTAGACGATCGTTGCCTTTGGTACACGTAACCGTTATCTTTAGTTATATTATGCCATTCCTCTTCATTTTCCATACAATTTTTTACTGGTATTTCATCTAAAACGACATTATTATTTTCCGTGTATCATGCAATCATCTTCGTTGGAGCGGTTTTCATCACTTTCAGAGTCTGAAGGCGGTGGAACATAGTTTTTGTCAAGAAACTCGGAGTCATCAGTGTTATCAGAATCAAATGCATCAATATCAGAATCATTTTCGTCATCACTAATAGCATTATTTGATGGTTTATTAGTTGTAATGTTTTTCGACGAACTAGGTGCTTCACACTGGCTAGGATAATCAACGGTATCAACATTTTTTTCCTGTTCAGTAACACACATACTACTTTTGGCTAAAACCAAAATTTTCTTTGTACGTGACGACATTCTGTTACACACGAAAGAAGAGTCACTATACAACACGTTATAACACGTTTTACAATGAAAACAGCACCGGTCCCGGGTGAGTGGTACCGCACACAAGTAATATAGTATTACATCAGTGCGTTACCGATCCTCCGTGACCGGTAAACATTTTCATAGCCTACAAGTTTCTAGACAGAACAATAAACCAAAACGTACATGTAAAATTCTAAGGAAAGCCATATTCACGAAAATACAACTTCCGCAAATTGCGAAAAATTTCGAATATACGCCAACGAAGTAAACCACCGGTCCCCGGGGACCGGTAACGCAGTCAACCTGTTAAATATTAACTGAACACACATAAAAATTTATATCAACTTATATCGCACGTTAAGCAAAAATAAACAATAACGTAATACCAGTCCTCGAGGACTGGTACCGCACACAGTGCAATACTACAATTTTCAATTCCGCAGTCAACCTGTTAAGAACCTATTTCTCTACCGGTCGCGTCTCTCTCTATCTCTCTTTTTTTTGTACCAACCTTAACCTTCATTTTCTCCAACACTTAAGATTTTATTGAAGTTAAAGGTATTAATTTGAAATATAATTAGTACGCTATTTGATATTTTATGTTGCTCTGTGACATTCTCTAAGTTTATCGTCTACATAACATATTCTTCCTTTGTCATCCTCATGATATAGGTCTTGAATTAGTCTGAATCCCTCATAATTGGACTGTGTGACAGTGATCACTGTTTCACTTCTTACAGATATCGGTTAGAGTAAAAGAATCTACCGCATCCATATTTTATACTCCGTAAAAGCATTTTCTCTGATGCCAGAGATTACATTTACTTCATTTTTTATGCAAAACTCACAATCAAAATAGAATAAAGCAAAATTATATGTTTCATGAATGCAAAGCCGTGACTAAGTTAATTGCTACTGTAACGTTTCATTTATGGTAGTCATTAATAAAACAAAGGGACTCTTAAAAAATTCCTTAAAACAAGCACTTCAGAAAGGTCATGGGAAGCAAATGGTTCATTATATTTTTGTTGTATTTTTTTAATGCGGTAATGCTTTTAAATAGAAAAAATGCTGTGTATTTTTTTTTCAGCTCCCTCACATGCCTATCATTCTTTGCAAAATTATTAACTATTTATCTTTATAAAACCATGTAACTGTCGCTCTCAACTGGGGAGATCAGGATCGATGTACCATTTCTAAACATCCTATATATATTTATTAATGAGATGATTAATTACATAAGTGTAGTTAAAGGGTTAATGGTTTACTGAAAAAATTGAATTTGTTTCAATGATCCGATATTAATCGAATGTTTGTTATTTAGTTCGAACTTCGTGAGATGAGACGACGTCAAGAAGCTGCTGAAGCCGAAGAGAAAGCTAAACGAGAAGCCGAAGAAGCTGAGAAACGCCGCGCAGCTTTAGAAGCCGAACAAAAAGCGGCCGCGGAAGCGGATCGCACCGACGCAGCTTCTCCGGTTGAGGAAAAACCAGGTAAAATTTTGTATTGAATTTCGTTTCATTAACACACGTTGACTTCATGATCACGAAAAACTTTCACGTTTCTCTCTACGCTTTCCGTTTTACGCAGCCTCTGTTGGGCATAAGGGCTCATTGCGAGCTTCATCACCTGGTGAAGGTAAACATTGCTCTCAACTTACTGTTTAATAGAAATAAGAATTTTTTAACCTCACAGAAAATCATAATAATTTTTTTTAATACCGTGTACTCTATTGCACTTTCCTAAAAAGCTAATGTAACCCAGTTTCATAGATTGTGTTTATTTTTTATAGGTTTTCAAAATTTCTAATCGTATTTATTCAACTCTTTACCACATTTGTAATTAAAAATGCTCTTTGAAGTAATACATTTATTATTGCATTTGGTTATTATTGTGTTCTTTAGTCGTATTTGGACAAGTCTTATTAAACAGTCTTTAATAAATTTTTTTTTACTTTAATGTGTTAAAGAGTTGTTTTTGTATTCTGTGCGTTATGATGCTTTGCAATTTCTGAATGCTTTGTAATTTTGTTGCTACAACTCTTAGATACTTTTGGATTTTGGATGACCATATTTGGGATACATTAATATTTATAGAAAAGGTAGTTTTTGCATGATTTTTGATAATGAGCATGTGCATGTTGGTGTAGCAGCGACCGGTCGACCACCCGTTGGTGCGGGGGAAAGCGGTAGAGAACAGGAACAACAGGAAAGGGTGACATCGGCTGGTTCTTCAACCGTAATGCAAGCTAAAACGGCCACCAGTGAGTATATGACGTTTTATTTACCTTCCGTAACGTTAGCAATGGAGAGTAAGTTAATTATATGTACTTGAAACAGTTTTTATGTAAAAAATTTGCTTAAAAATGTTGGTAAATTGAAACGTCTATGATTAGTCTTTAGGAAACTATTCTAAATGTAAAGAAAACCCAACAAAGCTTTTTTGCACGAAAGTAGATGCTAAGTTATGTAGTTTGGCTTTCTTTTTTGTTGTTATAAACGAGAATCCTTCTTGTATTTTTTCCCTCTTTTTCCCTTTTCTTTATATAGTAGATCCATAATTTTCGGGTCAGTCATAAAGTCGCCTGTTTTGATCTTTCACGTGATTAGCTAAACAGTATACTGTAGGGTATTGTACTACATTTATTGTTAGAACACAGCAGTTTTTAACAATAAAGCCAGAATGTACAGAGTGGGGCAGAATCGAAGGACGTTTTAGAAATGAGAATCAGCTGTTGTTTAATTGAAAAAAAGTTTATTTATAGTTTAGATGTTACCATTTAACAATGAAAAAGTGAAATTATTCAAATAAGTTCTGAAAATAAATTAAATTGATTAATTAGCTAAGGTGTCACAACTAACGTGATCCTTTTATAAGTCACAATGGTTATCTGGATAACAGAGCATCGTGCGTTCGCAGTTGAGGAATATCTAAAATCGGCCGAGTCTGTTATTGTCGTGCGACGGTTTCAGTTCCGAAATGTGACGGAATCAGATGGGTACAACATTTTAGAACGACCGCATCAGCAATGAATCAAAAGCTCGAAGGTCGTCCTCGAAGTGGACACCTGCGTCCGCAGAAAGGGTGAGACAAGCAGTAATTGTAAGTCCGCAGCGCTCTGTTTCAAAGACTTTCGGTTTCACCCTATAAGCTTATGGTTATCTAGCAACTGCAAGAAGGGTATTTTGCACAACGCCAGCAGTTTGTTGAAAGAATGCAAATGATTTTTGCTGATGAACCACAGTAATAATGATGACCGATGAGGCTCATTTTCATTTGAACTGTTCTGGCGTATGTAAACCTAGAAATCTGAAGTGTTGAAAAAAGCTATGACAGCACAAGTTAGGAAATTGACATCGACCTGTGTGAGAAGGAGATGAGGAACTTTGAGAATCAACTACAGCAGTGCATTGCAGAAAAAAAATTTACCAAGTATGATGGATGCTCTAAAATACGCTATTCTCCGAAATATGCAGAGAAGAGAACATCCCACCCGATTCAAAAACAGGAATTATCTGTCCAGTCTACTAAAAGGGACACAAACTAACCTGTGAAAATTATCTTGGCATAACACTACCATCTACAGCCTACAAAATCTTCATCCATATATTTAACAAGCGCTTCCATCGCAGAAAACTTAATAGGCGAATATCAAGCTGGTTTTAGAAAAGTGCGCCCCAAAAACGATCTGCTATTCTTATCTATCTGCAGTGAAACAAATTCTGAACAAGATCTGGGAACAGGTCATAGATGTATACAATGTTTTCGTGGATTTCAAGCAGGCATATGACTCCACCAGATACTACATAGCCTCCGCATTGTTTCCTAATATAAACCGGTTAATAAGGGCTACAATGAATTCAACAGTAGCGACAGTTCGAACACAGAATATGACCTAACTGACGTATTCGATATAAACAAAGGTCTAAAACGAAGTCGTTGTTTAATTTGATATCTCAATACGTAATACTCCAAATGAATACCGGGAGAACTAATTTGTTAATAAATAGATCCGTACAAATGCCTACAATATTAACATCATGCTTCGCAGGACAGATGACACGGCAGATATATACATAGAACGTAAAAGAGAAGCCAAGAAGATCTGTCTTTAAATCAATAAGCAAATGACGAAGATATTAACCCAATCGAGCACAAATAGGAATGTAAACCACATTATAGTCGAGGAAAATGTTGAAAAAGTGAGGAGTTTTACGAACCTGGGAGTCAAACTCAATGCAGAAGGAGCGGAGGAATCACAAATATAAAGTAGAATAACGACCGCGAACAGAACTTACTTTGCTCTATCAAATGTATTCCTCTCCAAAGCTGTATTCAAGCTGTTCAAAAATTACAGTCTATTAAGGGAAGCTGATTTAGGCGATCGAAAATTACATGATGAAAAAAAATGGACAATTTTTTTTATTTTTAATCTTACATCTTTTTAGTTCAAAGTATAAGCTATACTAATACGCTTTCAAATAAAATCGTGTATGCAATATCAAATAATGCAGTTTCAAGAAAATCGCGTTTAAAGTTTTTTCAAAAAAGGGTTGCTATTTTTTAAATTTTACCGCTGTCGTACGCTAATCAGCTAATTGGTCCATACAACTACCCGTCAGCTTGTTCGAAAAACTGGTTTTGAGAAATTAGATCAGCTCTACGGGCCTTACGAGCTTCTTTTGTGCTACTAAAGCTACGGTGTTGTTGTCTTGAAATGCGCGCAGCTTGAAATTCGTAAACTTTTGGGCTTGTACTTATGTACGCGTGGTCTTTCAGCGGCTGTAACTGAAAAAGAACTTCGAATTTTGACATAAAACTTTGGTTGCATATTTTCGTATGTAACTACTATCGATAAAGATGAATAAAAAAAATGATTTTTTGATCTAAAGTTTCCCCTTTAAACCATCATTAGACCTATACTGTATTATGGATGCGAGACATGGATTATGACAGATTGTGCAAAGAATAAGCTGGAAAGATATAGATTGTCAAAGGTAGATGTCAAAAATTTGTATCATTTAACGATACTAAGACTGTATACTGTGCAATTTGGTCTGATTTCACGGAAGCTGCCATTCAGTCTGTATACAGGGCTTCCCAAAACTCCCGGGACGGAGCTATAAGTTTTGAACGAGTTAAGAAAATAATTTGAAAATTTGGGGAACATTCTTAAATAGTTTAGAACTTCCATACAATGTGGAGTTTTTTAGGAGATGACCATCCCTACATTTTTAAATAGCAACCGCTGTCGAGTTTTACCTTATTTTAAAGGTAATGAAAAAAGAAATAATCTCATAAACCAAAACCCGATATCTTAATTATTTCAAGAATTATGAGGGGTTGACTACCAAATGAGAAAATAAAATGTTTTGATGTTTTCTTGCACGTTTATTACGATTTTTATAACAAATGTTCAAATTGTCGACCTTCTTCGGTCTCGCAATGATCCAAACGCTCATAAATGGAATTTTGAACCATCAGGAGCATATCCCTAGTGATATTGGTGGTTTCTTCAAGTATGCGATTTTCCAATTCATTTATTGATTCTGGTTTTGTTGCATACACTCTACTTTTTTTTACTCGAGTGGTGTTAGATCAGGAGATCATGGTGGTCACTCAATTTCACCTCTTCTACCAATCCAACGGTTTGGAAAGGTGTAGCTTAAAACGTCTCGGACTGCGCGACTAAAATGTGGAGGAGCACCATCTTGTTGTCAATACCATTAGGGCATACGCACGTACACTTGGAACCACTTGATTTTCTAACAGTTGCAGATATCTGTCTCCGTCCAAATTTCAATGAATAAACAATGGACTAATTACATTCTCTCCCATAATACCAGCCAATACATTAATTTTCCGCGGTTTCTAAGTATGATCATCTCTTATTAAACGTAGATTTTCGTTACTCCAATAACGACAATTGTGCCTATTAACCTTACCATTCAAGTGGAAAGTAGCCTCATCCGAGAAAATAACATTCAAAAGAATATTTTTGTCAACATCACATTTTTCACGTACTATTTCACAGAATTCCAACCTTCTTTCGAAGTCACCTTCGTTCAATTCCTGAACTAGGTGAAACTTATAGGGGAAATAATTATTTCTTTTTAAAATTTTATGGACAGAACTTTACCAATTTCATGTACCTTTTAATAAGGAACGTGAAGAAACCACCAATATCACTAGGAATATGCTCCTGATGGTTCAAAATTCTATTTAATAGTGTTTGGGTCATTGCGGGACCGAAAAAGATTGCGGAAACATGAAAACATTTTATTCTCCACTTTGCGTGGAAGTTCTTAGTTTTTATGACTATTTAGTAATCCCCAAATCTTCATATTTTTTTCTCACTCGTTCAAAACTTATAGCTCCGTCCCGGGAGTTTTGGGAAGCCCTGTATAATTAGATGCCTGCAGTCGATAAAATGTATTATGAGAACTTTTTTGGCCAAATAACCCAAAACCAATTAAGAAGTGAAAATTTTTAATGTTTTTTAGTTGTATGTAACATTTCGGAATAACATACATTTCTTCTTTTTTTGCAAAATATATTTAAAAAATAAAATTTATGAAAAATAAATAAATTTTTCATCAAAATCCTTTATTTCTAACAACATTGTAAAATCCAAATATTGAAGAAACGGACTATGGTATCTATGCTTTCCGTAGATCAAACCATAGTATTGATTTCCTCAGATTTTATTTTTATATCATAAAAGTATGTAATACTCGGGCAGCAAAATGGAGAATCCTAAAATCACAGAATAGTTGCATTAATCTCTAAATTACCAGGGATCTACAATATTATCGACATTTTATCCTTTACTTTGTTCCAAGTTTTGTTTAAATTGTTATTTCCTTTCCATTATACATTTTGTAAATCCTTTGAATTGAAGGCATTGCATGCGTGTTCGTTTTTGCTTATTTGTGTTGTTAAAGCGCCAAGACCAGCAACAGTTGAAAAGGAGGCTCGCAGGAAAGATCGCTCTCGCAGCAAATCTCCATTCCGGAGTTTCCGGTGGAAGAAAGGTCACAAGCAGTCTTCCGGGGCTAGTGATGACGAAGCCGTGCACTATTCCTCAGGTATATTACGATCAGGGTTCGAGCTTCTTTGTTATGTGCAGTAGAGTCCACGTTAATATAATCGTTAAATTGTCCCTTTTATCCTTTCAATTACTTCTTTATCATTCCTGCCAGATTTAAAATTTGACTCAAATAAACTTCTAAAATTTAGAACAAGCTAGTCCTGATGAAGAGCCTGAATTAGAAGGTCTGTTGACTCGTAAACATGAATGGGCCAACACGACCACCAAGTCTACAAATCGCTCCTGGACGACGATGTACTGCGTGCTGAAAGGCACCCAGTTACATTTCTACAAGGATGCGAAAACGGCCAAAACACAACCCGATCAGATGTTGAAGGGAGAACAGCCATTGAATTTAACCGGAGCTTCAGCGATTGTCGCTTCCGATTATAAGAAGAGAAAGCACGTGTTCCGATTGAAACTGGAAAATGGAGCCGATTTCTTATTCCAGGCTCACGATGATGCTGAAATGAATCAATGGGTCGGTAGAATTTCGGTACTGCAGGAAGCTGGTTCTGCAGGACCATCGCGATCGCAAACGCTGCCCGCGTCCGGACAAAAGGACGATAAAAAGCGAAAAAGCTTTTTGACACTGAAAAAGAAGTAAGTCATTTTTTAAATATTATTGACACAAGCATTAATTAATTAATGGTGGTTTTCTTTTTATTTCAGTTAAATGTTTAAGCCGTTGACATTTCTTCATTGAACGAATTTTTTTTTATTATGATTATTACTATATTTAATATATTTTATTATTGTATCTTGCACCCCTAGTGAATGTATAGAATTTATTAATAATATATATAATATATACGATATTATATCATATGTGATGACGCTAAAAAAAAAAGTTAATGTACGATTGTGTTGCAATACTACTGAACCTATTCGTCTCTTACTGTCTCTCCTTTCAGCTTTTGCTTTTTGCGAACCGACGACAAACGAAAATCAAATGAATGAAGAGAATTAGGAAAAAAAATTATAAATGAAAACGTTATTACCGTGTTTGTCTCATTTTCGTATTTTATGCAGGTAGGACATACTTATTTTTTATGTTACGAAAAATCCTCAGCAGTGTGCTTTAAGTTGAAAAAACCTGTAATAAATTGATAAAATTTTTAGTCACAATTTTGTTGTTTTATTTTAAACAAAAACAAATAATTGTACCTTATCCGAAATCCAAATATAAAAATTGTATTTATAGCAAGGTTTGTCCGATTTAAATCACTTAACTTAAAACACCATTTGAGTAATTTATTTATAATATAATAATAATATCTTTATTTAAGCTATCGACTCAGTATTGGGTCTTTCCGCTTACTGTGGACAATTCTATGTTATTAAGTATATAACTTAACATATACAGTGTGTCCCCGGATAGGTGAAACGACTCTTATAAAAGGTAAAATTTTTTCGATATTAACTGTAATTTTTTGGGGTTTAGCCCTGCTTGATGAAAGACTAATTTTGAACATATTTTCAATTTTTAAAAAACAAGTGAGTCTTGACAGTGAAAGAAAAACTTTTTTTGTGGCAGGTAAAGTGCCTTTTCTGTTTACAGTACGTGAAAGTGTTACTAAGAAATTTTGTTCAGAATGAAAAACTATGGCCATATGCAAATTTTCGGAATGATCGGCCTACTTTGGTAAAAATCCATATCACACAATTTTATTTCTAAAAAGACTGCCATGGAAAAACAAAATTGCTTTCCTGTCAACGTTAATCTGCCAAACTGTAATTTAGTAAATTTAAAGTGTTTTTTAAATACAATGTTAACATTAGAGGAAAAAGTTTACGTGATTCAATGTTATGAAACCGGGGAAAACCGATAAATATGGCTATTGCTTTATTTAGTGGAAAATTTTCAAATACTGGAAATAAAAGAAGTACTTGTTTTCGTTTAATCAAAAGATTTCTTACAGCAGGAAGTATTCACTCTAAAAAAAGTTATGATGAAACTGATTAACTGTTAATTATGATTAACTGTTTTCTTTTGTGGGCGAACACACAATTAATTTTTTGTGAACATTTTAACAACGGTTTGTTTATTTCTCCCGAACAATTTAAATCTCAAAACAAAAAATCTTAATAAAGTATCTAATCTTATAAAGTAGGCCGATGATTCCGAAAATTTGCATATGGTTATAACTTTTTATTCTGAATAAAATTTCTTAGTAACATTTTACCATACTGTAAACAGAAAAGGTACTTTACCTGACACACAAGAAGTTTTCGCTTCAGTGTCAACACTCACTTAAACTTTTAAAGCTTGAAAATATGTTTAAAATTAGTCTTTAACTAAGCAGGGCTGAACCCCAAAAGATGACAATTAATATCGAAAAAAATTTACATTTTATAAGAGTCGTTTCACCTATCCGGGGACACACTGTATATTAATTATGTTTAACGCTTCAATAGTTCGTACGGTGAAAAAGGTTCTCCTTTATGCCCGCGTATTTGACACAGTTGATCCAGGGCGACGAGTATAGTTTTCTTAATAAATTTTGTCTTCAACCTTTTGTGTCCTTCTCACATTGGTTGGATTTTAGTCCTTGAGTATAAAACCTCGTTACGTATATTATGAAGAGGATTGTTTGGGTGTCTGATTTTTGTTAATATTCTTAAACATCTTTCAGCTTTCTGCATTATAGTCTTGGTTGAGTTTGGTGAGCATAGTGTTGCTATATGTCCGTAATCTAGCAGCGGTCGAGATATACTTTTATAAATTTTCGTTGCTGATTCTGTAGAAATGCCCTTTACAGCGAGTGCGGGAAGTTAGCCCCCATTTTTGATTTTTAATTTTTTTTATTCTTCTAGAGTTGTTCTACATTTTTCCAAAGCGGCAAATCGAAAAAATAAAAACTCCGCGAGAAAACCGAAAAAACGGGTTTTTTGACTAGCCCCCCATTTTTGGAAAAATGAAATTTTCTTTGTTGTTCTGGGTTGTTCTAGTTATTGTTCTAGAAAATCAAAATTATGAGATACACCATTACGAAGTTATAACTAAAAATAGGTTTGGCCGCCGGAATATCTAGTTGATTGCTGTGACCATAGTTTTTCTATTATCAATTCCATATTACAAATATATACTTATTATAGCTAACGCAATCTGGAACAGCTATTATTTTCACTTGAACAACTCTCTAAAGGGCACTTTACTCTTTGAAAATTAAAGTTTTTGGAAGTTTCAGTCAGTAATTCTTGTGTCAGCGGTTTTATATTACACAATAAGAATTAAAAAACATAGAACAATCTAAAATAACTCAAACTTTGCCGATTCAGTTTTGATACACACTACAGTCGACGTGTTAAAGGCTTTATCCCTAAGTCTCTGCATCTCCTTAACAGTCGGCGTAATCCAAGGGGCTGCGGGTCTAGTAAATCTGTGTCTTCTAAATGGAGCATGACAATCAATAACCGTGTTACGTTTTGTTTGGTTGACGTTCAAGAATGGCAAACTTTTGTTTCGGGATTTGTTTTGTTTTTTTTTTTACAGAGCCATCTAGGAAGAACTTTCCTTTACCACCTTTCCTTCTTATTTTCTAAACATTTTTAAGATTTTAAAAGGTAGATGGGGTTGATTGATTTAGGAATTTAATTTTTCATATTTTAAAGAATTTTTTTGAGGATCAATTGGGGATAAAATAGGAATTCGGTTAACTTAGTTAAAACTTTTTTTAAGTAATATCAGAATAAAGAACGAAAATAGAAGGAGATTTTAGGGAAAAGTATAATGTACCACTTTTTTGGTAATATGAGTTTTTTTTTTAAGTTATAAAACGAAAACACGACAAAATTTATCTCTCTTTCGTCATTCAGCGGTATAACGTGTAACATCGTGGAAAAATTAGTCGTCGACATTTTGAAAATTTGATTTTTGAGAAGTTTAGTCGAGATTATTAATCCAAAAATTTTGGGAGAATCACGCATGTTATAATATTAAATCATAATTAATCGTTTGTGATTTTGGTAACAGAAGTTTATTCTGGATTTAGTTGTACTGCAAAGAAAAAAAATTGTTTGATAGCCTCAGAACATCCACGAGGTACGTTAAAATTAATTTTCTTACAAATTTTCATTCATTCATTCTTTCATACATTAGATTTCATTCAAAACCTTTCATGCTATTAAAAAAAAAAAAAAACTTAAAACTATTGGATTTTTTTCTTAATTAAGAAAATTTTCTTCATCCACCTAGTGGGGAATAAAATCACGAGGTCATTCAGTCACCTAAAAATCTCCAAAATAAGTTATCAGAAATATCCTACCTTAAGTTCTCCCTGGATAGTCATCTGGAGATTCTTTATGGTAATCTTATTCAGGGAAAAGGTCAGACGTTAAGTTTTGTTATAAAACATTCAAGAAACAATTTACTATTTTGGAAATTTAATTTAAATTATCTTTGTTTCATTTTTTTTTATTATTATTAAATTCATTAATCTCTTGATTATCTTCCTTTGTAAAATTTTAATTGGAATTTTTTTTTCTTTTCGATTCATAAAAATTCGTTCTAAATTAAATTTAATTTTATCAGACGAATACGGAAATGTATATATTCTTTTTTGCTTTGGCTTTCTGATTTGGAATAATTTAATTTTCATATTCACATTTTCCAATTTCAATCATCAGTTTTTTTTATATTTAATTTTAATTTTCATTTATCAATTTGGTTTATGTATTACAAACTTTTATATATACAGGGTGTATCTGAATGACTGCAGCCCCCCTGGGGGGGCAAATCGAAAAAATAAAAACTCCGCGAGAAAACCGAAAAAACGGGTTTTTTACTACCCCCCCATTTTAGGAAAAATGAATATTTCTTTGTTGTTCTGGGTTGTTCTAGTTGTGCTAGTTATTGTTCTAGAAAATCAAAATTATGGGTTACAGCATTACGAAGTTATAACTAAAAATAGGTTTGGCCGCCGAAATGTCTAGTTGATTGCTGTGACCATAGTTTTTCTATTATCAATTCCATATTACAAATATATACTTATTATAGCTAACGCAATCTGGAACAGCTATTATTTTTACTAGAACAACTCAGTAGTATAAAAATGAGAGTTCTGGAGCGGACGTTAATCCCCCAATCCCCCTGTGACGTCTGCGCATGCGCGCGCAGGAAGTGACGTCACAGCGCGGAAATTCAAAATGCACGTGGCGCCATCTGGTGGTGTGTAGTGAAACTAAAAGCATGTCATGTTGGTTGCCTGGCTCGTGGGGCACCACTTAGCGGCGGATAGCGGAACTAACCTAGCGGTGGGTGGTGGAACTAACGCTATGTTGGTTGCCTACTTCATGGGACGCCACCTAGCGGTGGATGGTGGAAGTAGCGTCATGGGGCTCCACCTAGCGGTGGAACTCGCATGGTGGATAGACGACGCGCGCCCACCTAGCGGTGGCCTGATGGGCGATAGATGGCGCGCGTAAATTTAAAAAAATTCATGCGACGTTATAGAATTAAGATACAATTAATATAAAAAAGGTTTCGGTGGTGTAACTTAACGGAATATATACAGTGCGCGGCAAAATTCTGGAACATATTCAATAAATTGATAACAAATTTTTTTTGCAAGAATGCCGAAACGGGTCAATTTTGGTTAACATAACACACATTATGACACCATATTCACTTCCTGATAATCATTTTTTTATGAGTTATGACGTCATCGAAATTTTTTTTAAATGGCACCATATGCATTTGTTTACAGAATCTGAAAGNAGAATTTTGTTTTTTTTAAAAGTTTATTTTATTAAAAACTAAGTTACAAAAGTTTAAGTTTGCTATTTATTTTATAATTGTAAATTAACTTGTTTATATTAAATCTAAGTTTCGAATTTTACGAAGTGCGGCGACGTCGCGATGATAGCTTAGTCTCTGTTTCGTAATTACGCTCGGGATTATATACTTTTTGGAAATGCTTATTTAGCATTTACTCTTGGAGGGCACCTATAACTCGCGCCATCTATCGCTCATCAGATGAATTTAAAAAATGTGCGTGGTAAGAAGGAGGTAGTGGTGGGGATAAAAAGTACTTTTGGATGTTAAACCTTATGGGATTTTGATTTAGAACGCCCATAAATTTTAAAGCTACATGTATTTTAATACTACCAAAATAATTGTATCTTAATTCTTTAACGTCACATGCATTTTTTTAAATTTACGCGCGCCATCTATCGCCCATCAGGCCACCGCTAGGTGGGCTCGAGTCGTCTATCCACCATGCGAGTTCCACCGCTAGGTGGAGCCCCATGACGCTACTTCCACCATCCACCGCTAGGTGGCGTCCCAGGAAGTAGGCAACCAACATAGCGTTAGTTCCACCACCCACCGCTAGGTTAGTTCCGCTATCCGCCGCCAGGTGGTGCCCCACGAGCCAGGCAACCAACATGACATGCTTTTAGTTGCACTACACACCACCAGATGGCGCCACGTGCATTTTGAATTTTGAATTTCCGCGCTATGACGTCACTTCCTGCGCGCGCATGCGCAGACGTCACAGGGGGATTGGGGGATTAACTTCTGCTCCAGAACTCTCATTTTTATACTACTCAACTCTCTAAAGGGCACTTTACTCTTCGAATTAAAGTTTTTGGAAGTTTCAGTTAGTAATTCTTGTGCCAGCGGTTTTATATTACACAATAAGAATTAAAAAACATAGAACAATCTAAAATAACTCAATCTTTGCCGATTCAAATTATTCTAGATGTGTTCTACGTTTAACATGGACATTAATTTTGCAAAATCACATATTTTTTGTTGCTCTAAATTGTTCTTGTTGTTCTAGGTACTTAAAATGTTTATTTAATCACTGCGGCTTTAGTTCTTTTAAAGTTTCATATTAAAAATTAATACTTACAACAATTAATACAATTCAGAACAGCTGTTATTTTCACTAGAAAAACCTTAAATTTGAGTTGTTGTGATATCGGACAGGTTGTTGAATCAGTGAACCCAACCTTTAATATAATAATAGTTTTAAAAAACTAAAAAAATATGGAATAATCTGACCATTCTAATTTTCTAAAAATTACAAGTTTCACCTTTGTGTTTAAACTTACAATAGTAAAACATAAGTTGCGATTTAAAGTATATTTTATTTTGTATAAACTAAGTAATAAATTAATATTAGTTATTTATATTACAAGTGGGCTAGAAACATAATTACAGTACGAGTGTGGAGAATTGCACGACGAGGTCGTAGACCGAGTCGTTTAATCACACGAGTACTGTAATTATGCTCTAGCCCACGTGTGATATACAGCATTTTATCTACGGCTGCTAAAAATTACTAAAAAATCAATTTCTTTAGAAAAGTCTATTTGACATTTATAAAAATACTTTCAAATGATTGTTGACAATTTTGAATTGTCAGTTTCAACAACATGTTTACTCATCTGGAATAAGTGTTTTGAAATGTAAAAACATAACAATTAATGTTTATAATAAATAGTATTGTTTCTCTGTAAATAGATAGCACTTTTTCTTTTGTATTGTTGCTCGTTTCAATAAATTAAGTCTGTTCTGATTAGGCTAAAAATGCGTTACGTAATCAAACCAGTGCGGTAATGAACTTCATTATGTAACTCAAATCAACTCAAATGAGTGCGGTAATGATGACTTATCCAAGCAGTCGTAGATAAATAAACTAAACTAACAAATAAAACAGTAACTATTCGACCGGTATTACTATATCAGTACAATAACTTAGTTTAAGGTAAACTATAACTAAATAAACTAAATTATATAAATTAACTAATATCATGGAATAATACGGTTACATCACTTTGCTCATTTATAAACATATATGCACATTTGTGCATTTATTTCAGTAGCTTCTTCAACTTGTACGGATTTTTTTCGTAAGTCATTAAATAATATCCAATTGGCATTGTTGGTCACAAATGCTGGGTACTGTCCTACATCATTCAAAGATTGAGTACCTTCGTAACTGATGATACCTGCGGGGATATAGAATTTGTTGTGGAGTAACAAATTGCGTGCGTAATTACTCAATTTTGTTTTATTGTTCTCTCCATTCGTTGTTTCTATAAACGGGCCATATTTTCTTGCAATTGTTGCTTAGAGTTTGCATGTAGTTTTCTATTACTTGTTTTAGCTGTGCATAGCCAAATATTGTTACGATGTTAATGTCGATTGGTAAAATTATGTTTTTATGGAAAGGAACGTTTAAACAGTTATTGCAGTTTTTAGTCCTACAATAACTAAATTCTTCTTTAAATAGTTGTGTGCAAAGAAACGCAATATTTGAAATAGCATTCACTATTATCACGCCAGCAATATTCTGGCTTCCAAAATAATTTATTCCTGTTAATAGTTCAGCTCTTTTTTTATATGTTGCTTTACTAGAACCGGTTTTTAAAAATAATTTTAGGAAACTAAAGCAATCTGTGCAAACATTCTCAACATGATTTTTAAATGAATTGTGTGTACGGGAAAAAGCTAAAATATGAAATATACTGTCGAATCCGCAAGTATTTTGAACAATGTATTTTTTATTTTTTATTGAAATAGGTATTAATAACTTACTTATGAACTTATGAAAGAATTACTAACTGAAACTTCCTAAAATTTTAATTTTCAAAGAGTAAAGTGTTCTTTATAGAGTTGTTCTAGTGAAAATATTAGCAGTTCCAGATTGCTTAGGTATAATAAGTATATATTTGTGATATGGAACTGAAAATAGAAAAATTATGCTCACAGTAATCAACTAGACATTTTGGCAGCCCAACCTATTTTTAGTTATAACTTCGTAATGCTGTATCCCATAATTTTGATTTTCTAGAACAATAACTAGAACAACCAGAACAACAGAAAATCTGATTTTTCAAAAAATGGGGGGTTAGTAAAAAACCTGTTTTTTGGTTTTTCTCGCAGAGTTTTTATTTTTGCTATTTGCCGCTTTGGAACAATGTAGAACAACTCTAGAACAACAATGAAAAATTTAAAAATCAAAATATGGGGAGCTAACTTCCCGCACTCGGTTACCCCCGCAATTTACAACTCCAGAACAAAGTCTATATCCTCGCAAGTATCATCAGCTACGAAGGTACTCACTCTTTGAGTGATGTAGGACACTACACGGCATTTGTGCCCAACAATGCCAATTGGTTATTATTTAATGGTTTAAGAAAAAAATCGATACAAGTTGAAGAAGCAACAGAAATAAATGCACAAATGTGTGTAAATGAGTTCCGTGATATTAGTCTATTTAGATGATTTAATTTATTTATACTTTACTTTAGAATAAGTTTTTGTACAGTTTTTGCGAAAGAATAGTTATTGTTTTGTTAGTTTGTTAGTTTAGTTTATTTATTAATTTATTACTTAGTTTTACAAAATAAAATACACTTTAAATCGCAACTTATGTTTTATTATTATAAGTTTAAAGAGAAAGGTGATTTTTAGAAAATTAGATGATGGTTTAACTATGTTTTTTAATTCTTATTGTGTAATATAAAACCGCTGACACAAGAATTACTGACTGAAACTTCCAAAAACTTTAATTTTCAAAGAGTAAAGTGCCCTTTAGAGAGTTGTTCTAGTGAAAATAATAGCTGTTCCAGATTGCGTTAGCTATAATAAGTATATATTTGTAATATGGATTTGATAATAGAAAAACTATGGTCACAGCAATCAACTAGGCATTTCGGCGGCCAAACCTATTTTTAGTTATAACTTCGTAATGCTGTATCCCATAATTTTGATTTTCTAGAACAATAACTAGAACAACCAGAAAAACCCAGAACAACAAAGAAAATTTGATTTTTCCAAAAATGGGGGGCTAGTCAAAAAACCCGTTTTTTCGGATTTCTCGCCGAGTTTTTATTTTTTCGATTTACCGCTTTGGAACAATGTAGAACAACTCTAGAACAATCTAGAACAACAATAAAAAATTTAAAAATCAAAAAATGGGGGGTTAACTTCCCGCACTCCTTTATAGCATATTGTGTGAGTAACAATATCAGGTTTAAATTGATCAGTTCATCTGATGCTATAGAACAGCTGTGGATCTCTGTTCTGGTAGATAAGTTGCGTTGTGCTCTTGGTGTAATTTACAAACCTCCTACATTTAACTACTCAATTTTTGTTGATGAGCTGGAAAGTACTCTTTCCATTGTGGTGTCAACGCATAACAAAGTAATTTTGATGGATGATATCAATATTAATTTACTAGAGAGTTCAGTTGCTATAGACGCATTTCTTGACTTATTGCGTTCTGTTGGGCTCTTTCAAATAGTCCTTTCTCTCACAAGAATTACAGCAAGTTCACAAACATTGATAAACATAATTTGTGTTTCAGATCTAGAGATTGTACGAGATAAGGGTGTTTTGCATGGTATTAGTGATCACGAATTGGTATTTTGCGATGTCGGGTTTGTATTGTCACCACAGTTTCCGTTATATAAAAATGTAAGATGTTTCAAGTATTTCAATGATGAAGCTTTTCTTGGTGACTTGTATCGCATTCCGTTCTTTTTAATATTTGATTTCACTGATATAAACGACAAAGTAAATTTCCTCACTTCTAGTATGTTATCGGTTATTGATTGTCATGCTCCATTTAGAAGATACAGATTTACAAGACCCGCAGCCCCTTGGATTACGCCGACTATTAAGGACATACAGAGACTTAGGGATAAAGCCTTTAAAGACTTTAAAACTACTAAAACAAAACAAGCATGGGATTGTTAGAAACAGCTGAGAGGTTTGACCAATGCGGCGATTGATGGAGAAAAGAAAGTTTTTTTGGAGAGATGGGTACAATGCGAGTACAATAATCCCTGGAAGGCTCTGAGAGAGACCGGTGTGAGTACACGTGGAAATTATGTAATACCGCAACATCTTGATCGTCCCAATGATTTAAATTATTATTATATAAATTCAACCTTGGCTGCATTTTCTCCTGATATGGAATTGTTAAACTATTACAAAAACAATAAGATAGGTGATCTGGAAGTGTTTCAGACAATAAACCCAATTAAAACAAATACAGTCGGAATAGATACCTTGAATATTAGGCTTATTAAACTTGCTTGTCCCCATATTGTAACGTATGTTAGACACATCATTAATGCTTGTTTGTCTGAGGGAAAATTTCCTGAAGCTTGGAAGATTGCGTTGGTCAAGCCTCTCCCAAAAATTAGTAATCCTTCTGCATTCTCTCATCTTCGACCAATAGAAAATATATTGTATAATATATTGTATATTTCCATACTTCCGGTGCTGTCGAAGGTGGCGGAAAAGATTATTGTTGCTCAATTACAGAGATATATTTATGACAATAATCTTTTTCCGGACACTCAGTGTGGCATTAGGAATGGTTATGGTTGTGCCACTGCACTGTTAACAATAATTGATGATATCGTCACAGAGTTGGATAAGGGGTAGGCCACTCTCTTATGTTTGTTCGATTTTTCAAAGGCATTTGATACCATAAACGAGAGGTGGGGAACGTTTTTGTTATTAGAGGGCACATTAAAAATAGGTAACAATAAAGGAGGCCAGATGAGTTAATATACCTATAAAAGCGAATTTTGTGATAATATTCGTTTCGTATAGTTTTATCAATTTATTATATTATATAGAAATAATACAAAAAAAACATTAAGTAATTAATTTATTTAACATTATAAAGAAATACAATAGTAAAAGTTAGTAGGATATTTGCATTTGTTTCTTGCTTGAAAGTACTTGAATATTTGGATTAAGCTTCGTAACGCGCAGCCTTAATTGGTCCTCTAAATGAGTATTTGTAATTTGCGTTCTTAAATTTGTTTTAATTTTTGTCATGATAGAAAATGTTGACTCGCAGCAGTAAGTGCTTCCAAAACAGAAAAGTATACGGCGTGCATGCTCTCGTAGGCATGGATATTCAACAGCATTTTTCCAGATTTCTAAGGGGTCCTTTTTAGTGTCAAAAAGAGATTTGAGAATATTATGTTCTGCCAATTCGAATAACTCCATTTGTAATTCGGTAGGAGCATCGGATATATCTACTAAATGTGGTTCAAATACCAATTTCAAAGCAGGAGTGTGGTCATCAAAATCTGCAAATCTTTCAGTATATTCTTCTAATAAAGAATCCAAGACTTCTATATATTCATCAAATATTTTATTTTCACATTTCTGCTCATTGTAAATTTTTACTAGCTCCGGAAAGTGTTCTGCAGATATATCCGAGTGAGCAAGCAATGTTTTAAAAAATATTAATTTTTTTCGAAACGCCTGGATCTTTTGCCACATTTCATATACATGTTTCGTTTTACCTTGTAAAGATATTTAAATTGTTTTGTTTGGTCACAATATCAGACAAAATGCAATGTTTCTGCAAAATACTTCATCTGATAGATCACATAGTTTTTCTTTTTCTTGATAAAAATTTAAAATTTGTCGTCGTAAAATTAAAACCTTTTCCAAAACTTGTCCTGTTGATAGCCAGCGAACCTTGCAGTCTATAGTTAGCATCTGTCGAAATTCACGATGACGCATTGCATTGACGCGAATATAGTTGACAATCCCAATAGCTCTATCCAGAGTGTCTTGCAAAACGGTGGATTTTGCGCACAAATTTTGCTAATGCAAAATACAGAGAAACTATATTGATTTTTCCAAGTTTAAGTTCTCCTTTTTTAATAATGCAACAAATCCTTCTTTTTTACCTCTCATAGAAGGTGCGCCATCGGTGCAGACACTTACTAAGTTAAAAACCATGTAAGAACTTCTAACTTGCGTTTATTTATATAAAGTCGTACTAGTTTCGGGTTACCCCATCATCAGCGACAACTATAAAGAGTACGAAAAAAATAAGATAACAATCAAAAAGTGAATAATATAATAGAGTGATGTTAACTCGAAAAAAATTTTTTTTAAATGAATTAAAGATATAATAAATTTTGTTGAAATAAAAGTTAGAAGTTTAAGTACAAAAAGTACAAGACGTTCAAAAATTTTTAACAAATACGCGAAAAAACCTTAAATTAATCTTAAATCAAATTATATAACAAAATTAATTCAAACTTAGAGGCAGGAAACAATCAAAATGGAAAATTTTTTTTTTAAATTTAAATAGAGTTGACCACGAGGAAAATGAGGAAAAGTGAAAAAATCAAAAAAAAAAACGAAAAATACTTACAGTCAATGAAGCTATAAAAGGTGCAGACTGAAAAACAAGAGAAAGTAAACCATTTTGCTATCTGATGGATAAACAAAATGAAGATAAAGTTGAAAATACGAATGGCGACGTTAAAAAATGTGGAATCTAAAAATAGTAAAAAAAGGGAAAATGAAAACCTTTAAAATATTAAAAGGACCAAAATAATAAATAAAGTATAATATCAATAACTTACTAAGTTATTGATATTTAATTGTAAGCGATGACATATTTCTCTGAAGTTTTCGAAAATGTCAACTCCACGAGTTCTTCCAGTTAGTGTACCTAGCGCAAGAAGTTCTTTATAACACTGAAAATCTTTAGTTACAGCACGAATAAAATATAAAACTTGCGCCGAGTCAGTTCTATCAGTGCTTTCATCCAAAGCAATTGAAAAATAAACATCTTCATTTTGTATAATTATACGAAGTTGCTCTGTTACATTTTGAGCTAAATCGTGCTGCCGATCTGTTATAGTTCTTCTTGAAAGAGACAATTGTTTATATTTAGCAACATTTTCTGGATCTACCATACCTACTGCTTCAACAATACATTCTTTAATTATTTCTACGTCGGCAAACGGTTTGCGCCTTTTTCCAAGTATAAGAGCAATTTTATAAGTAACATCAACTGCAGTGGTACTTTTCTTTACAAAAGCACTAACTGACGCTTGTTGATCATGTTTTTCATTTCTTAATTTTTTTTTTAATAGCTCGTCGAGATTCACCTTCTAAGTTAAAATATTTTTGCTGTTTATGAGTCAAATAGTGTTTATTTGCATTAGCTTTTTTCAAAGTAGTAAAAACTGTATTGCTCAACAAACACACCATTTTATCTTTCACAGAAGTAAAGAAAAAATCTAGTTCCCAGTCCACATTAACATTCTGTTTTCTTTATTTAATTTTCTTTTCTTACAACTTGCCATGATGTAGAAAAAAAATTGTTTGATGTCGAGTGTCGTGGATTCGAAGGACCACCGCGATAAAGGATGCGATGGTTCAGGATCTTTTAGATTGAAACATGATGTAAGATTTAAAGAATAACTGTTTATTAAAATATGATTACATAACTATTCCTTATTAATGTATTGATTGCTACTACTCATCCTTCGCAATCATGACCGCTTTTTAATAACGAAAAGTGATTACGTTACATTATGATCGATTACGAAGAATTTGCAATAGCGCACAAAAGAATACTTAACCTACTTAACAATTAAATTAATATATTATTTATAATTAATTACTACACTACAGGATGTACTATCGCCCCAACCTTATTTACTACATGGCGTAAGGGACAGAAAACAAATCCCCCGCACGGTCGCTTTGCCGACTCATTTTCTCTCGAACCTTTGCTCTAGCCTTGTCGTCTCTTCAACCCTGAAGTGCCGGGCGCCCGATGCCAGCTTAAAGTCGAGCGCGCCTTGGATTCGAACAAAAATACACAATTTCGTTTTTACAATTCAAATAACTGTACCAATGTTATGACGTAGTCGATTTTAAAAATTCATAAAATAGTCAAATATATTCATTAAAATAAAATAATTGAACTTTAATAAGTGAAAAAAATTGTTTCTTAATTTTAAATACGTTTCTGTACTGTATATCTTCGTAAAGTTAAAGAATTTAGTTAAAATTCGATGTAAAAATCGTCTCTTAATTTCCATTAGTAATATTTTTTTTCTAATCTCATTTAAAATGGCATTTTAACCGTTTAATATTATAGAAAGTCTCAATAATTTCAAGCCATTTACGACCATTAATGCGTTTACGCACCGTTTCTTCACATTTTTTTGCGTATTTTTGACATAAGGCTTTTGCGAATTTTTTTTTCTTGAGTTGATATATTTTTTTTGTAATAAGTCTTAAAATTTTACAATAATTTCTCACCTTCATCGTAAATGGGTAAACAATAAACTTTTTATTTTTTGTACACTTTAGTAATGTTAAAAAATTTATTACCTTATTCACATAAGGTAATATAAAATTTCTGTTGAAACTACCTGTAAACTGAATTTTATAGATTGTTATTTATGAGCATGATAATATTCCATATTATAATGAAAAACCATTTGATTTTGAGTATATAATTCATTTATTTACAAAGAAAATTTTATTAATAATAAAACATTTTATTATATATATATATATTTTTTTTTTTTTGCGCAGAGGAGGGGAAAATGCCTTACGCACCCCGGCCTACTGATGGCGCCTATAGTTCGTGGGTCGGAAAAATCGTATTTCGGCCGGGAGTGTGGGACTACAATTAATTAGCCCCTGCTACCCACTAAAAACCCCCCCTCTCTTCTCCCGGACCACCCGGATTTCTGCGGAAGTCGTTATATCCAGGATTCAATTGCAAGAAAAAAAATATTGATGGTTAATATTAATTTTATTAAGGTTATCTCAACTTACCGGCTTTGGAAGGGACTCTTCATCCCGTGGGATGAAGAGTTTTATCTTTTTCGTCTTGAGGACCACAGCCAGGTATGCGCTTATTGTTTCTCACTTGGTTTTGTCGGTCAGCATTGCAAAAATTAAAAAGATTTCATCAAATATTAAGAACAGTTTAATAATAAAAATTACACCTACTTAATAATGAATAAAATTTGTTATGTCAAAATTTAATAATGGGTGTATAACTCGTTATTATTTTGACATTCTTCTAATCGGGATGTCATTGAGCCGACCAATCGCTGACATAAATCCCCGCCACGAAGACTATCCCATTTCCGCATATCGTATTCTTCTAAAATAGCTCGGTCCCGAAATCGTTCGTCAAATTCTCACCCGCTTATCATATAACCCCACACCTCTTCAATGGGATTTAAATCGGGCGAGCGTGGAGGCCATTTTAATCGTTCTACGTTGTTATTGTCTTGAAACCACTCCTCGACTAACCGAGCGGTATGGATGGGGCTGTTGTCTTGTACAATTGTCAGAACCTCCACCTCATCCTCAGGATATACTGCCCTCACACTTGGAATAAAAATTTCTTCCAAAACCCCAACATAATGCCGAGCAGTAAATGCTGGAGGCGAAACTTTAACCAACGCTCCAGGCCCGGCATCGCTGATCCAACCCCATACACCTGATAAACAGTTATTGTGGTAATTGTAGTAATTCGTCAGATATAATCATCATAGAGTAGTTACAAGGTTCTAGAGCTTACCAAGTGAGACTCGTCCACTGGTTGCCATCGCAACGACATTTTCGGCGTCATATCTCGTCCCACTACGACGCCAAACTCGCTGTTTCGGATTTTGGGATAACAAAAACGTCATTTCATCCGAAAATATGACACCTCGCCAATCCCGGTTTATATTTTCTTCACAAAATCTCAATCTGTCCTGGGCATTCTGGGGTGTCAGCTGAATTTTTTCTGCCGGTATTCTAGCCCGCAAACCTATAAAATTATTAAAATTGTTTAGTCATTCTGCTATTTTCTATGTATTACTTTAAAATATCATTCTTGTTTAAACGGTTTCGAATGGTTTGAAGGGAGCAGTCGAGTATTAATTCCTGCCGGATAGCTCTTGATGGGCAAGTTGGGTGCATACGAGCATAATTGACAATTCGCTCATCTTCATCGGCAGTTGTTTTTCTTGGTACTACTCGTGTGCTCTTTAAACCCCTCTCGCCATTCAAAGCGCCTCGCCTTATCCATTTGTTTACTGTCCATCTCTACCAACAAAGCGAAAAATAGAACCACAAAGAATTTCATGTTTTCAAAAATAATTCAAGTAACCCTTTTGATTAATGTATTCCATTATTCTTGGCAAATCAAAATGATTATTATAGAGCTCCTTAAAATACACCCAAGTTTCATTAAAAATCGGGCAAATTTTACTTCAAATTCACACAGATTTTATTGCCTTCTAAAAACAAAATTGATGGGCAGATCAAAAGCACAAAATTATTTTATTAAAAGTTAAACTATTGTGTATTTACATTGTCAAAATAATTATAATTGGTAGTAGATAAAATCGGAATTAAGCTTACTATATAATCATAATATTCAAAATTATTCAATCTTACCGACAAATTCACTTGGT
Organism: Onthophagus taurus; assembly: GCF_000648695.1. Taxonomy (NCBI): domain Eukaryota; kingdom Metazoa; phylum Arthropoda; class Insecta; order Coleoptera; family Scarabaeidae; genus Onthophagus; species Onthophagus taurus. Next base: position 33,961 of record NW_019280642.1, on the reverse strand, counting down.
TGCAAATTTGATGAATGGGTATTCCGGCCTCGGCCAGAGCACATATTCGCAGTCTTTGCGCAAAACTACTTTCCGGTTGACCTAACACCTTCATCGTGAATACTTAACACTAAATTATCACTACCTTAATACTCTAATTTAACACTATCAAAAGCAAAAAAAAACAAGAAACCGCTACGAAAAATAACAATAAATTAATACTATCTTAATATAAAAATAACGCAGTCGTAAGACTATCAAAATCAAATATAAAGAAGAAAACGCTCAGCAAAAAATAGCAAAACACTATCAACAACCGCTCACGATCGCCAAAAGCAAAGTGATGTCCAAACGAAACTTAAAAGAATAAATACCATCAAAAAATTAAAATTCTAGGTAATTGCGTTATCTCATTTTTTTATGACCATCGCAAACCCTTTGTAAAATCTTACCGCGCGACATTTAAAGAGACGGGGATGTTTCCCA
>NW_019280642.1:2357-32570 GCF_000648695.1 Onthophagus taurus | reverse complement strand
CTCGTATCCTTCCAGTAATTCCATTAAATGTCCTTTATTAATATTGTGGAGTATGTGTGCATCATTGTTTTCATTGAATTCGTGGTCATGATTATACATTAGATGTTTACCAAAGTTAGAATTGTCTCTAGTTTTATGTTCCTTTATTCGTGTTTTTAGTGCTCTACCTGTCTCACCTATGTATGTTGCGTTGCAAGTTGTGCATTCCAATTTATATACTCCATTTTTGTCGAGTGTATTGAACGATTGTTTATTATTTATCAAGGAATTAGTTAAAGTGTTGTTCGTTTTGAAAGTTATATTAAGATCATATTTTGTAAAAATTTTTTTTATTTTAGTAGTTAAATGTCCTGGGTATTGTATTGAAGAACAATATGTAGGTTTATTTCTTTGATTACAGGGTATCAATGATGTAGTGTTTTGCAGGTGGCACTTTTGTTTTTGCTTGTCAATCATTTTGTCAATTAAGTTTTCTGAGAAATTATTGCTTCTTGTTATCTGTTTGATAATGTTCAATTCCTTCTTTAAGCTTTCCGGTTTTAAATATGTATTAAAGGCTCTATGTAAGTATGTTCGAGTTGCTGCCATTTTATGAGTGTTTGAGTGAAATGAGTTATAGGGAATAATTGAGTCTGTTTGTGTGGGCTTTCTGTAAATGTTGTAATGTATGTCATTGTCTATTTTACATATTTCGACATCAAGAAAGTTTATTTTATTATTNTGGGAAACATCCCCGTCTCTTTAAATGTCTCGCGGTAAGATTTTACAAAGGGTTTGCGATGGTCATAAAAAATGAGATAACGCAATTACCTAGAATTTTAATTTTTTGATGGTATTTATTCTTTTAAGTTTCGTTTGGACATCACTTTGCTTTTGGCGATCGTGAGCGGTTGTTGATAGTGTTTTGCTATTTTTTTGCTGAGCGTTTTCTTCTTTATAATTGATTTTGATAGTCTTACGACTGCATTATTTTTATATTAAGATAGTATTACTAACCAAGTGAATTTGTCGGTAAGATTGAATAATTTTGAATATTATAATTATATAGTAAGCTTAATTCCGATTTTATCATCTACCAATTATAATTATTTTGACAATGTAAATAGACAATAGTTTAACTTTTAATAAAATAATTTTGTGCTTTTGATCTGCCCATCAATTTTGTTTTTAGAAGGCAATAAAATCTGTGTGAATTTGAAGTAAAATTTGCCCGATTTTTAATGAAACTTGAGTGTATTTTAAGGAGCTCTATAATAATCATTTTGATTTGCCAAGAATAATAGAATACATTAATCAAAAGGGTTACTTGAATTATTTTTGAAAACATGAAATTCTTTGTGGTTCTATTTTTCGCTTTGTTGGTAGAGATGGACAGTAAACAGATGGATAAGGCGAGGCGCTTTGAATGGCGAGAGGGGTTTAAAGAGCACACGAGTAGTACCAAGAAAAACAACTGCCGATGAAAACTTGCCCATCAAGAGTTATCCGGCAGGAATTAATAGTCGACTGCTCCCTTCAAACCATTCGAAACCGTTTAAACGAGAACGGTAATACATAGAAAATAGCAGAATGACTAAACAATTTTAATAATTTTATAGGTTTGCGGGCTAGAATACCGGCAGAAAAAATTCAGCTGTCACCCCAGAATGCCCAGCACAGATTAAGATTTTGTGAAGAAAATATAAACCGGGATTGGCGAAGTGTCATATTTTCGGATGAAAAGAGACAATAACAGCGTAGAACGATTAAAATGGCCTCCACGCTCGCCCGATTTAAATCCCATTGAAGAGGTGTGGGTACGCGGGTGGGAATTTGACGAACGATTTCGGGACCGAGCTATTTTAGAAGAATACGTTCGTGAATACTTCGTGGCGGGGATTTATGTCAGCGATTGGTCGGCTCAATGACATCCCGATTAGAAGAATGTCAAAATAATAACGGGTTATACACCCATTATTAAATTTTGACATAACAAATTTTATTCATTATTAAGTAGGTATAATTTTTGTTATTAAACTGTTCTTAATATTTGATGAAATCTTTTTAATTTTTTCAATGCTGACCGACGAAACCAAGTGAGAAACAATAAGCGCATACCTGGCTGTGGTCCTCAAGACGAAAAAGATAAAACTCTTCATCCCGCGGGATGAAGAGTCCCTTCCAAAGCCGGTAAGTTGAGACAACCTTAATAAAATTAATATTAACCATCAATATTTTTTTTCTTGCAATTGAATCCTGGATATAACGACTTCCGCAGAAATCCGGGTGGTCCGGGAGAAGAGAGGGGGGGTTTTTAGTGGGTAGCAGGGGCTAATTAATTGTAGTCCCACACTCCCGGCCGAAATACGATTTTTCCGACCCACGAACTATAGGCGCCATCAGTAGGCCGGGGTGCNAATTAAATTTCGAAAGTCTAAGAAATCTGAGTGTTTTAATTGGTTGACAATGTAAGGCTCGGGGTTTGTCCTGGCATTCCTTAATATGGTTGGCCATTCAGAGGCAGATTGAACAATCTTGTTTTTTAAACTTTTTTCAATTACAGCGTGCATCGAATCAACTGGCATGTACGTATGCCCAACAATAAGATAAGTAATACTAATCTCACTAATATTCTTTCAACCATCTAAAAAATATCGAAGCATGCTAAAGAGGTTTTTATTTTTGTTTTGTCCCGTACAATTATCACAGAATAACGAAATTTTTTTGTACTTTTCGGTTTCGTCAACACTTGTCAAATAAAGTAACAAATTCGAGCAAATTTCATTAATCCGCGTTTGCCATCTTTCTCACCCCATAGGTAACAATAACCTTTTCTTGAAAAGGTTTCATAAATAGTAAAATTGTACACAGCGTACTTCCTAGAAAAACCAATTGTCATGCTGTCTCCATGGGGCGTCGACAAGACTTTTTGAAGATCAAAACTACAAACCAAAGTGGACTCGTTCTGTTCACTGGCCAGCTGTTGTTCCTCTAAGAATATATTTTTTACTGCTTCTTTTTCTGCTATATGCTGACTGTACTTTTCTTTTTCTTCGTTAGTTTTAAAATCATCAGGCAAATTTTTGTATCTTTCGCATTTTTGGCATTTATCTTTTTTGGGTACATGGATCCCAATGTTGAAATATTATTTTAATAATTGCATAAATTTGGTTTTCTTAAGAATAACTGACTTCTTGTCTTCACTTTCAAGAGCCTTCCCATACATTCTATAAACGCTATTAAAACTTTTGACGTCGGCAGGTAAATATTTTTTTGAAGTCGAACTTCTGCAGTAATGTGACGGCACAAGTGGTAAAGAATTTATGAATTCCTTAAATTTTTCTATTTGCTCATCTGCAACTTTATTATAGGACCTATGACGACCTCTTTGATCTGGGGTCGAAAATTTACTTTCTTCCTTATTGGCCAAAACAGTTCTTAACAGCCTAGCGGTTATTGCCATGGTATTAATTAAAAATTGTTTACACACTTTCTTTCTAATGCCGTTGTTCTTTAAAAAGTATTCATTTGTAAAAATGCGGTGCTTTAGATTTTTTGATTGACGCCTACGTTTTACCTCGCCGACAGTGACACATTCACTTAAGTAAGATTTTTGCTTGTTACCATCCTTTAAACCAAAAAAAAATCAAATATTCGTTGGCGATCTTCATCTGAAAATGAATTGCAGTTATTGAGACATTTCTTCTGAAGACATGGATTAGGCTTAATTTTCTTTGCAGCAATAACTTCTCCGCGATAATTAATGTATTCTTTCCCAGAGTTTTTCAATAATCTTCGTCTTTTCTTCCTACTGCCATTATCACCTGTTCCTTCTTCTTTATCATCATCTTCTCGTACACCGTTTTCTTTTTCGCTTTCATTTTCATTGCACAAGATTCTTTTTCGTTTGTTATCGGAAGTCATCTCTTGCTCATCAGAATTATCACTTTCTGAATCAGTGGATTCTAATTCATAATCTCTGTCAACAGTATTATCGGCTGACAGTGCCTCAGGAACATCTTCATTATAATATTCATTGAATTCATTCATCAGTACTTTATCCTCATTATTTCGATTTGTAAATAGATTATTAGCTGACGTTAAGGCACATAATCTAGGATCATCAGAAAATGGTATTTCTTCTACTATAACGTTTTGACTTACTTCTGAGATCTCGGAGGTATCACAGTCGTTAATAGGAAACTCTATGTCATTGTGTGTAGTTGTATTAGAACTAGAGCAAATTACAGCCTCTGTATTATTATTCGCCTTACTAAGATTACAGTGAGGCTCTATATTATTTGTATCAATAACATTACGATCCGTTTTATTATTTTTAGAGACACACTGAACACTAGTTTGGGTTTTATTTGTCAATAACAGCATTATTTTATCTGTTCTAGTAGTCATCTGCAACAACAAAAATGGCATAAACGCCAAATTTCGATCGCCATTTTTAAGCTTTCTAAAAACACAATTTGTAACCATTTAAAATACAATAATACTTTGAGAGCACTAGCGCAAAGTGACAACATAAAAATTCAAGATACGCTGTTGATTAACAGGTTTTTTTGGCAAAAAAGTTCTCATAAGAATACCATAGAGCGATGGCGCTTGTGTCAACTACATTCCAAATAGTTCGTTTTTGACACAAACGCTTTGTAAGTTTTTCTAAAGAAAATTGACTGTGTTAATGGTGAAAATCACCACAAATTTAAAATTTTGCATTGGTAAAGTGGTGTCATGCAGCTTATCAATAGAAATTTAAAAAAAGTACTTACCTTAATTATGAAAACTGGGCCGAATGCTAAGCCGCATAACCACGTGTAACTGTTATGGCTGCTTGGTAGTTATGACGGTCACCGACTGACATTCAATTCTAATGAAACTTAAATGGCGTTTACGCAAACTTTTAACCAATTTTATAGCGAATGAAGTTTGTTTGCGGATATGCCGCTTTAACTGTTGCATACAGTTTTAAAAATGCTACTCAACGGTGCAGCTAACTAAAAAATGGCCGGTTTGGCGTTTATGTCGTTTTGGCTTGACAGCATCGATATGTCGTTTATCTTTACCGAAACATGCACACTTTCTTGTAGCAACACTAAAGTGACACTGTTCTTTCCATAATAAGTAATGAACTAGACTAAAACAAAACTGACATAACTGCCTTCTGACGGATAAATTGTGAGTTTGAAATGTTACGTTTTTCTGCACGTCGGGGGCACACCAGACCTATTTATTAGTGTATATATGTTATAAGTTAAGTTTAAATTTTTTAATACGTTATATTTGTTTTAACGATAAAGTTTTATTTATTTTTAAGTAAAATGTGTTAAAAATAATAAATATGTTAAAAAAACTTCTTGTTTAATCTCGATAACTTAATATTATTGAATTGCAGGTTATAAAATAATATACAATTATTACTTAATAAAAATAACAAAATATTATAAAAAATTATTAAAAAGGATTTATTGTCTAGTTCTTGACACATACTTCAATTGCCAACGAATTGCACCTTCATTATTGAAATACAGACACAATAAGTTTCGATTTTCCATGCATTTTCTTGAAGAATTGTTGCTCCCTAATCGTTGTACACCTTCTAGCGGAAATGATTCTGAATGCCATTGCCCTTCGATTATTTCCCCAGGTGAACAGTAATATCCTCCATTCCTATATTTGCGTAGATAATTGTAAAGAACAACAGTAGCTTGAACAATTTGCTCAACCATTTCAGTTGAAGCTACTATAGTTCCTCTTAATATGCGCCATCTCTGACATAAAATTCCAAAGGCATTCTCAACTGTTCTTCTTGCTCTAGAGAGCCTATAATTAAAGATATTTTTTTCAATGCCTAAATATCGGCCTGGATATGGGCGCATTATATTTTCCGCCAATGGAAATGCAGCATCCCCTATCACAAAATGTGGGAGTATGGTGTTACTACGTGGAAGTTTCTTCGGTGGCGGAATGGGAAGTGTTCCATTAAGAAGTGCTTTGCCAAAACAGCTCTCTCTTAGCACTGTGCTGTCATGATTTCTACCTGATGCACCAATGTCTATTGTGATAAAATTGTATTCAGCATCTACTGCTGCCATTAGAATGATGCTAAAACTATTTTTATAATTATAAAATTCACTTCCAGACTTGTTTGGTGCTTGAATATGAATATGTTTTCCGTCTATTGCACCAATGCAATTCGGATGTTGCCATCTTTGGGAAAAAGCTGTTTCAATTCTGTAAAAATCCTCTCTTTCGGGCGTTGGCATTACTTTTGGCTGTAAAATATGCCAGAGAGCAGCCGTTGTCTCCTTAACTACAACATGTACAGTAGCTTTTCCTACACGATAATTCCATGCCATCTCCTGCATTGAGCAGCCGTCAGCTAGATAACTACAAACTAAACAAAATAAATAAATGAAACATACAATTATAATATATTATAATATGTTAGGAGCACACATTTCAATAACGCATACTTACTGCAAAGTAATTATTATCAGACGGATAATTTTTTTTCGCATAACAATACTAGCTGCAGCTAGACATGCTGTTGTTGCAGCTACAACAATTTTTTTTCGATCCATGATAATACACAGCGAGGTAATAATACACGATGATAATACACGATAATAATACACGATGATAATACACAATGATAATACACAACAATACCACAGCACCAGTGGAACTTTTTCTGACACTTGTATACAGGCTGTATCTGAATTACTGCAACAAACTTCGAGGGGTGATTCTTTAGTGAATTTTAAGGATACTTTCATATATGAACCATGGGCGACTTCGGCCCCCCTGGGGAGCTACGCCCCTCCAAAAATGGCGGAAAATTTTGGTTTAATTTTTTTTTCTCAAAAACCATAAACGCTAGGAAAATGAAATTTGGGGAATATGTTTAACTCATAATAGGGCACGTTTTGACCCTATTTGTACTTTCATCCTACCCTTCTAAACTACTAAACGAAACCACCCCCTTTACATTTTTGCTAAAATTTTTTATATTCAGATGATAAATACATTAGAAAAATTTTACATAGCTAGATGAAAGTATCCTAAAACTTTTTTGTCTCTCTAAAATTTTCTCAAAAACGACTAATTTTTGAGAAAAAAAATAATAAAGCAAACACTGCCCGTTAAACAACGGGGTTGTCGATCAAAAGTTGGAATGAATTTTTAATGAAAAATCTTAGTGGGCTTTCCAATCTTTATCAGAAATATTTTTGACGTTTAAATGTCAATGTTTTTCTTACTATTATTATTGTTTTTCAAATTAATTTTTGAATAAAGTTCTATCGCATTTACGCTCAAAATTTTAAATAAAATAATAATAATAGTAAGAAAACCACTGACATTTAAACGTCAAAAATATTTCTGACAAAGATTGCAAAGCCTACTAAGGTTTTTTCATTAAAAATTCATTCCAACTTTCGATTAACAACCCTACAGCTTAACAGTTAGTGATTTAGATAAAAAAGTTTTAGAATAGACGTTGTTTAGTAGTTTAGAAGGGTAAGTTGAAAGTACAAATAGCATCAAAACGTGCCCTATTATGAGTTAAACATATTCCCTAAATTTCATTTTCCTAGCGTTTATGGTTTTCGAGAAAGAAAAATTAAACCAACATTTTCCGCCACTTTTCGAGGGGTGTAGCTCCTTAGGGGAGCCGAAGTCGCCTATAGTTCATATATGAAAGTACCCTTAAAATTCACGAAAGAATAACCCCTTGAAGTTTGTTGCAGTCATTCAGATACACCCTGTATATTACAACAACTATAGTTGTTGATATTACAGTTTTCTATTAGTAATTGGTAATAAATTATGAATATTTTCTTGTTCTAATGCAGTAGGTATGGTCTAAAGCTACTCTTCGCCTTTTCTCTGAAACCTAAATCATGCACTTGTGACTATGTGGTTATTGTGTGTAGATCTAAATAACTTTCTTACATCAGGTTCGTTATCGAATGACAGCTTGAGATTCCGCTTTAATCGGAATCTGTTACTTTTAACTCTAGAAATTTTAGGTGTATGCCAATTGCCCTATATAATAACAAGTTATTGAAGATGTGTGAAACATATTAGATTATGCTCAACATGCTGCAGAGTATACTTACACAAATGTACACATATTCACATAAATACAGGTTAAAAATAATTGATCTACTTACGTTCAAGCTAAAGTATTGGTAAGTACTTATTTAACTACCTACCTAATGTATATTAATCACATTAAAATACCTACACACTTTATTGTCAAGTTTTCGTGATTGTAAATTAAAATTTATTCTTTTTTGAAGTAAACTAAAATAATGTATATACGTAATAAACACACAGTCTATGTAACGACAGATACTTAGTCATTATGACCTATGCGAGGTTAGCCCCAATTTTTTCTAGCCCCCAATTAGATAGGATTTTACATGTATAGTATTTTGATTATAACAAGAAAACCAGTCAACCGATTTCGATAAACAATATCTCATTCGAAAGCTTAATCTTTAGCCAATACGAAAGTGGAAATGCCCGACTCGAAATCTCTCGCGGGGTCATTTCAATGGCTGTACGCACATAATTAGTAAATTTTGAAATCGGGCATTTCCACCTTCGCATTCATTGTAGATCAGTGTGTCCATTAATTTTTGACCAAGATCGACTTTTCATAAAAATTTCTTGCCAAAATCGACCGAAGGATTTAAAATCTTTTTTTACATAACGCACATTTTTTTACCTACTGCCTCATCCTGTCATATTTACCTACCTGCTTATAATAATATCACATTTTTTCAATGAAGAAAATATGAAATAAATCATTTCATTTAATTCATTTATTAATATTTTAAGTTTTAATACAGATATTAAATTGAGTATTTAAAAAATTTGTATACTTGTCTTTCAATTTTCTTCAGATACCCTGCTTTAACATAGATATCGGTTTGCAGTGTTATGATTTCTGATTTTAACTTATGTAGTACATCCAAGTCAACCAGTTTCTCTGCAACTTTTTCTATATTCATATTTTTATTAAACGGAAAAGTGATAAAAAGTGGCATTTTTTATCATCAATTTTTTTTAAATCTTGAAAACGATTGTCAAAATCTGCAATTAAGTTTTTATTTCATTTTTATACCTATTTAAATCGATATCGGTAGCAACAATATTTTTTAATAGAGACGTCATATTGGGAAAACATTATGTTTAGTTTTTGTTTAAAGGCATTTACAGAACTCATCATGTCAAAAATTGCTTTATTCTGTCCTTGAAGTTCTAAATTCAAATCATTCAGCTTACCTGTAATATCTGTCAAAAAAGACAAATCTAAAAGCCAAATGTCATCCTCCAACATCCTGTAATCGTCTCTTGTAATAACAAATTGTTTAATTTTGTCAATTAAATCGCGAGAACGCTGTAAGAACTTGCCTCTACTTAATCACCAGATGTCAGTATGCATCACAAGTTCAGAACATTCTTCATGGCCGCTTTCTTCTAAGTATACTTTAAAAAGCCTTCTTTATAATCTTTTTGCCCGGAGAGAATTTCTGATTTTAAAAACTATGGTCATGATTTCTTGCATGTTGAGAATTTTAGAGCCTAGCATAAATATCTATATTATAGATATTTTAGATTCATGATTTTGTTGGCGATCGACTTTATGGACACCACTGTTGTAGATCATACTTTCGACCGAGATGTTGATGACTAATATTGGTCAATTAGTTACGGAGATAATTGATGTGTTTAATTAATTCGTTTGTTGTGTTTTCATCAAAATCCTTAAATATTTCGAATCGGGCATTTCGACAACAGCATTTGGCTAGACACAAACTTTCGATTGAGATATAAAACATTAAAATCCGTCAAACTGTTCTCTAATTATAGTCGATTTAGTTTAAATTAATTTTTTTATATTGTGGGCTAGACTTTCGAGCATTCACACGTGCATAAACAACGAGCCGAAGACGGTGTCATTCCGAGGGCTGTATAAAGTTAGCGGGAGAGAATTGAAATCGGGCATTTTGTGATTTCGATAGATAGATAGTATCTTTGCATTATTTTGCTGATTATAGCGAAATTCGAAGGAGATTTCGAATCGGGTGTATTGGCCAAGAATTAAGCTTTCAAATGAGACATTCTTTATTGAAATCGGTTAAGTGGTTCTCATGTTATAATCAAAATACTATACATGTAAAATCCTATCTAATTGGGGGCTGACTTCACATAGGTGTCATTATGAATAATTATGTTGTAATCTTAACAAGTTTAGTGAAAATAACTTTTTCCGTCGACTGTGTATTTATATGATTTATAAATGTATACAAAATCATTCATTAATGACACCTATTAATAAATGATTTTCTATTAATAAACGATTTTAAGAAAGTCCGACCGACCTAATATAGTAGTCAATTTTTCTCCAATGAAATCTGTAATACCGACCCAACCGACCACTATATCTATTCGGTAAGACTACAATATTAAGTTTTGACTTTTGACTCATTAAAAGTGAGGTTAAATGTTCTGTAAACAAAAATAACTATTTCAGTTTTATTAAACAAAATACAAATTCAACTATCTACTCATTAATTAGTGTTACAATATGAACTCTACTATTTATTCAGTGTTAGTATTGTCTTGTTTGTGTTTGCAAATATTTATATTTGTTAGTAATAGTACAGTTATTAAAACTGAAAGAAGGCATTATAGAATTATCCATTGTATTATTTTTTGAGTTTAAATTTAAGTTTACATAGTCGTTTTGAACGTTTGTGATAGAATTTGTGCCGGCGCTGGTAGGATTAGTGTTATGATGTTGTCTTACGGTTTCACAGAGTATTTTTTTAGCTGTATTAAGTTTATTTTGGAGCGAATTTTCAATATAACCTTCTGCAACACTAGTCGATTTCCAGCCACCAAGTCGTTTAATAGCTGAAAAATCTGCTCTATTGTCAGAAAGTATCAATGCAGAAGAACGCCGAAAACAATGTCCGGTGTAGAGTTGGGGCTGTTCTAATTTCAAAAAGGTTGCTATAGTGGACGGCAATTTTGAAAACGTGTTTATGCCAACTGGCTGTACAGAACTTTTATCATTTTTATAAAAAATAAAAAACCGCTTATGTGGGGTATGTGCTGGTCTTAATGATATATAGTGTTTAATCAAACCAAGAATAATATTTTCTTGATTTTCTACTATAGTAAATAATCTGTTTGTGTGCGTTTTAGATGCGTTAACTGTTACAAGAAATTTTGATCCTAAATCTTGCACATCATCCGTTTGCAAGTTCAGCAATTCTTGCTTTCTTAATGCACCGGATACTCCAAAAACCAATGCAACCTTCGAAATAAAATGGTATTTTAATATTATAATTTTTACTTTTTTATTTGTTTACCTTTGACATTAAAAAGACGTTGTTAGGAGCATCAGAAATAAATTTTTGTATATGTTCTTTCTCAAGCACTTTGGATTTTTTTGGTATGTATCCTTCTTTTTTTCTTTTGGTAAACATTATAAGTTTATTATATATACTTACATCTATGTTATGTTTCAAATTTAATGTTGCTTTAAGCATAAATATTTTGGCCATAAACTGGCAATTAATCCTTTCTCTACAATACTCGAGAAATATGCCAATAAAACAGATTCTGAGTATCGCATTATTTGTTTTTCATTACACCATAATGTAAATTCGGCATAAGTTTTTTCATACAGGCTTTTACTCTTTGTCGGTAATAAACTTGAAGATACAAAATTTGCAGTTTCCGCAACTTCTGGTGGTGTTAACGTATAATATTCGTCGATATTCATTTATTCGATGTTTTTATAACACTTTCTAAACACTATAACACAATTTTCGAAATTTAAATCTTGATTGACATTTGACAGATATACGTCGCACCACCTCGCGTTTTTTTTGGATATTTTGTTTTCTAATACTAACAGAAACAGGCCGCCTGTAATACCGACCCAACCGACCACTATATCTATTCGGTAAGACTACAATAAGTTTTGACTTTTGACACATTAAGAGTGCGGTTTTTATTTTGCCAGTGATAGAATTGGAAGATTTTTCAACGATGGATTTTCTCTATTTTGTTGAAAGGACAGTCAACGGAAAAATATTGTAACTAACTCGTATATTAAAATGCGATTAATTATCTCAATAATTAACGCGTTCGCTTCGCTTCGCTTCGCTCGCTCACGCGTTAAAATATCTCGATAATTAATCGCCTTCATTAATAGACTTGTTGGTTAAATAACTATTTATTTTGTGCGTGGGTATAAATTAAACAATTAGAGGTTAGGATTTACTACGAATATACATGGTTAACATTGCTTGTGTTGTCAGTTATAAGTTATAATTGTCATTTGGTTAAATACACAGTTTGTTGCCATCGTCACACGGGTTATTTTTTATTGTTATTTTGTAACCATGTACACGTCTTTTTTAATATTAATTTTTAATTAATTAACTATTTTAACTTAAGTAAGGTACTATTAAATAAGCTATTATACTTATTTATTATTTATATTTACAATATTAAGACATTTCATTCGTTTGATATATCAATTGATACACAATCTATTAATACAGAGTCTATTAAACACATTTAATAGAAACAATTCTATCTAACGACAGGTAATTGTCGTTATGCATTGATAGCCTAAGAAATAAGGTTTTCATCCGAAAATATGTTGTAATCTTAATAAGTTTAGTGAAAATAACTTTTTATTTTGTGCGTGGTTATAAATTAAACAATTTCAGGTTAGGATTTAATACGAAAATGCATATTTAACATTGCTTTTAACTTCCAAAACGAAACGTCAAATCGCAACTTTAAAGTGATTTTTCGGTAAGTACTACACTTTTCTATAGAAGGGACAAGAGAGATTTGAAACTATAGCTAAGTTCAGGTCGGTACATCCAACATGTCTGACTTTCTGATTGTCCCCACCACCACCACATACGCACTCTAGATTATATATAAGACCTCAATGGTTTGGAAGGAGAAATTGATAAATCCTTATTTGAGGTTATCATGTCCTCATTCATTCTCGTAGCCTCCTCTCGTTGAGCAACAACACTTTCGGAAGGGTGAACTTCCGAAAGTGTACATCACAACTAGGTTTTGCATTGATTGTATGTTTCTCATAATAACGAGCTGCAATTAAGTGCCACCTATTCCGGCGAAACACTCCTCGATTTGTATGGATCATATATGACCGTGGCTCCGCGCACTTTTCAACTACATATCCATAAACCCTTAAATCAATTACCCACACCCATTCTCCAATTTGCAACTCACCCAAGTCCTTTGTTTTATGCCTGTCATTGTACTGTCATCTCTTTTCTATTATAATAACTCTCTTCCCTTTCTCTAAAATGTGCTACATTAACGGTATCGTTTAATTTCTTTTCAATCATAGATAAGTTAGTTCTTAATCGTCGCGACAGTAATAACTCTGGTGAATCCGCTTTCCAATGGAGCAGTTCTATACGCCAGCAACGCCATATAAATATCTTTGTTCTTCGTTAACCTTTAGAGGACCGGGACCACCACTTAAGTGGTGGTCTATGTTATCAGTCTTTGTATATGATAAATATATCATATGAAGTACATTTTGTATCGATTTTCTTCAGACAATATGTTACCTAAAATCCCGGCCCCCTAAAGGTTAATAACTGTTTTGCTACTGCAACAGCTCTTTCGGCACAACCATTTGATTGTGGAAAATATGGACTGCTAGTAATATGTTTGAATTTATAAGTCATTGCAAAATTGTTAAAACTAGTTCGAAATTGAAGACCATTGTCGGTACGTACAACTTGTGGTATCCCATAACGTGAAAAGGTTTCTTTAAATTTATCGATAATAGTATCTTCTCTCATGTCGGCTAACTCAAAGATCCCAAAAAATCGCGAATAATAATCGATGATTATTAGATACCACTTTTTTAATTTAAACAAATCTGCAGCCACGCTTTGCCAAGGCCTATCGGGTATTGGTTCTTTTAAAAACGTTTCCTTAGGATTTCGTCGTTCTTCAGCACATCTCGGACAATTTCTAACCACATTTTCAATTTGTCTGGATATACCGAGCCACCAAACAGACATCTTTGCCTGCATTTCGTAATACCAAAATGACCGGTGTGGATGTAATCTAAACATTCCTTCTGAAAAACCTTGAGTATTATGATTCTTGTTCCTTTTGTTAATAGTTTATCGTGACATGAAATGTCGTATCTGTATTGATAATATGGCACCATTTCCAATGGCAACGAACTCTTGTCTGCAACCAGACTGACAATATTGTACCAATCGACTACAATCGTCATCTTTCAACTGTTCTATTGCTATTTTTCCGAAATAATCATCCTTTATCGGTAAGTTTGTCAAAATTAGAGCTACGTACGCTTCAACTTCGTCTGTCAATTCGTTCTTTTCTAAAGGTCTCTGTATAGGGTTTCGAGACAAAGCATCCGCAACCACTAGCTCTTTTCCGGGAATATATGTTACTATATAATGATATCTCATAAGTCTAATCCTGAATCTTTGTAATTTTGGTGTGAGATCGTCCAAATTTTTAATTCCTAAAATCTGAATTAAAGGTTTGTGGTCAGTCTCTAGTGTAACCGGCACTCCTATAATATATTT
This sequence comes from Onthophagus taurus, assembly GCF_000648695.1. Taxonomy (NCBI): domain Eukaryota; kingdom Metazoa; phylum Arthropoda; class Insecta; order Coleoptera; family Scarabaeidae; genus Onthophagus; species Onthophagus taurus. Next base: position 17,925 of record NW_019280642.1, on the reverse strand, counting down.
ACTGAATTTCTCACTTGCCCAAGTTAGTGCTAAACACTCTCGTTCTATGTGTGCATACTTTCTTTCAGCGACGGATAATACTCTGGATGCGTACGCGACCGCCTCTCGTTCAGTCTGAAAATTAACTTGCATTAACGCAGCCCCTATTCCATACACAGTAAAAAAATTGTTGTAACACGTACTACAATTGTAGTGGTTTCGACTACAGTTTGCATCTAAAATGGGGACAAGAGCAAATTGTAGTCATCGACCGCATCGTATTGTAGTAAAAATAATGTGGCACATATACACACAATATATTATATTAAATACTACCACAGAAGTTTGTCAAAACTAAATTTGTAGTGTAACCTTCACTACAAATATGTGGTGCTTTTATTACAATTAATTGTAATGCTCCCAATGATTAATATAAATTTGTTACTATTTATTAAAGTTAATTTTAATATTTCTATAGTAAAATCTACTACAATTAAGTGTAGTATGTTATAAACTTAAATAAATAAAAACACCTAATCCTTTTTTATATGGTTTTAAATACAGACCTTTACCTAAAGCTATTGATTCCATCGTTTGATTATGTCTTTGACTTTCCTTGAGTGCCGCTTGTGCTTGCTTCGTTTTATTGACAGCACTTATAACGGAAGCAGTGCCACCTGCTAGAGCTCCTAATGCACTTAAACCAGCAAAAATTGGAATGAGCGGAAGTATACCACCGCTTTTTGGAATTGTAATAACTCTAGAACGAGGTTTCTTTTTGACAATACCTTTTACGGCACGTAAAGCTAACTTTGCAGCAGATTTCAAATCATTAGTGCTTGACTCTTTTAATTTTATTTTAGCATTTTTAACGGCTTTATTGAAAGAAATCGCTTTTCCACTTGCTCCTTTCTTCATGGTCCAATCACTTCAATGGTCAACAGACAAATGAATATTATATGTTTAAATTCAGTCTTATAAAGGAGTCAGTTATACCATAAACATGAAAGTGATAAAACAACCTTACACATTAAATATTGATGATATTGATAATCGCTTCAATGGTCAACAGACAAATGAACATTATATATTCAAAATCAAACTTATATAATAGTTAGTTATACAATAAACATGAAAGTGATAAAACAACCTTACACATTAAATGTTGATGATGTAACAATGCAATTTAATAATAATCAATCACCTCAAAACAGAAAGCATAGTTATTTATTTCCAAATAATCTACGTTGCATTATATCCGGACCTTCTAACTCTGGTAAAACAAATCTGATAATTAGCTTATTACAGGATCCTAATGGACTATCATTTAAAAATGTGTATGTGTATTCAAAGTCATTGTATCAAAACAAATATGAATATTTGAGAAAATTGCTGCAGCCTATAAAAGGTTTAGGATATTATGAGTATAGCAGTAGTGATGACATAATGCATCCTTCTAAAGCGAATGAAGATTCGGTTTTTATATTTGATGATGTAGCATGCGATAAACAATCAATTATTCGTGATTATTTTTGTATGGGACGACATAAGGCAATAGATAGTTTTTATTTATGTCAGAGTTACACACATATTCCAAAGCATTTAATACGTGACAATGCAAACTTTTTAATACTTTTCAAACAAGATGATCTAAATTTAAAACATATTTATAATGATCATGTAACAACCGATATGAAATTCAATGTCTTTAAGAAAATGTGTTCAATGTGTTGGAAAGACAGATTTGGATTTTTTATAATCAGTAAGGAGGACGATATGAACAATGGTAGATATCGTAATGGGTTTCATTACTATATAAAACTGTGATTGTGTATGTTTCTATATCAGTCATGTTAGTGATACGAACAGGTGGAGAGCTGCATTTACCCGGCTATCAGTTTTGTGGACCCGGGACAAATCTCATGAAACGCTTAGCACCAGGATCTCCTGGTATTAATGACCTTGATAGAGCATGTAAACGTCACGATTTAGCCTATACACAATACACAGATTTACACAATCGACATAAAGCAGATAAAGTATTAGCTGAAGAAGCATGGAAAAGAGTATTGGCGAAAGATTCATCGATTGGTGAAAAAGCATGGTTTGTTACTAATGCGATGAAAGTAAAACGAAAGTTAGGTTTCGGTTTGAAGAATGCGAAAAAGTATCGGTGTTACAACCGATAAATGCGGTTGGTCGGATAAAACTGATCGGTTAAAACCGGTCGGATAAAACAGATCGGTTAAAACCGATTGGATAAAACGGATCGGTTAAAACCGGCCTGAATAGTTTCAATAAAACTCTACAGTAAGCACAATATGCATTAGTCAGTAACCGTTCATTCATTGTACAGAAAACATGGACTCAAAACAATTAACACGAAAGCTTATTAAAACAAGAGCAAATGTGAAAAAGAAATTGGATACATTAAAAGCAAGGAAACATAAATCTGAACGTTTGCTTCAACAGCAATATAAAGCAGTAACAACCCCTTTAGAAAAAATAATTTCCACAATTAAACATCCTATTAAAGTTAAGAAGGAGGAGGAGAAGGAGAAGCTTAAATCGGAGGAAGTTAAAGAAGAAGAATTTAAAACAGTAATACCTACAAAGAAAAGAAGAGTATCAGAAGCAGTACAAGCATCACGTCTACCAGAACGTTCATCGAGAACAACAACAACAACAAGCGCCTCAATCACCAACAATATCAATATTAAGCGATGATGATGACGATGTTTTTGCAACATCTCCATCACCACCACCGCAACCAACGCAAACATCACCACCTGCAGCAGCAGCAGCGACAGCAGCAGATCCATTACCAGAAACTATGAATATTCCTGAAGAATCATTTTTCTTATACTTGGAACAATTTGCTCCTCTAACAAGATCTTACATTGAGGGCTATGTAAGAGATGATAGCAATGAATTCGATTCCAGCAACAAGGGTTCATGTTGATATTTTAACTGATAAATATACCATTGGAAATAGTGAAATATTCTTTAGTAGTAAAACGAATGATATAACCATTGCAAATAAAACTTATAAGGGTACGAAAGGTCTGTATGAGCTAATCTTCAAGAGGGAACCAGAACAATATACCAGTGATGATCAAAAGAATTACGTTGAAATACTTAAAACAACAGCAGCATTAACCTTCGAGCGGGCGCGCTGTTATAAAATTTATCACAATCTTCGTTTTTTTAATATATTTCCTTATACAGGGTGATTCATAAGTAATGGGCCAAATTGTAAATGTACGTTCAGGAGGCCAAAATAATAATATTTTCATTAACAATAATGGGTCTTAGTCTGCTCCTTGCTGAGATACAGGATGTTAAAGCGAAAAAAATAAAATAGATTTTTGTTAATAGATCAGCTACTTTTCTACATAATGACTCATAGTTGACTTATAGTTTTTGTANCACTGCTTTAGATTCACGTAATGAATGATGTATTTTGTTTTATTTTCCAAATTTGCTATTAACTTTGCATTTTTTGAACCTGGGGGTACAATCCGTTCTGGACAAAATGGTAAATCGTTGTGTTCATCATGTATTGCTTCCGGATACTCTAAATCTACCTTGAATTGCCTTACCTCATTGCGTGTCCATACAAATTCGTAGCGTCGAGATACAAAATATAAGATGGGTCTCTGGTTTCATCAAATTCCATCATTAATTTATTCTTAGCCTTTGCACTGCGTTTAGTGCACATACTTAATCCACCGCGAATACCATTTTTAAAGAAGTGTAACATGTCTATGTCCGTTAATAATTCTAATTTTACCCCTGTCATTCGTAATAATGCATCCCAACCGAAGCCCGGCGCTGTGAAGTAATGACATGGATCTAAAGAGTAATACTTCATCGAGATGGTTCGGAAATTCTCAAATACGTCCGCCAAAAGTAAAACGTCAGACGTTAAATAAATGTCGCTATATTCGCCTAAAGTGCGACAGTTAAATAAGTTCCACACCGTTTGTGCACGACAATAATTTTCTTCGGTTATACTATCGTCGCATAAAGTATTGTAAAAACTACTTCGATCTGGCAGAGCGGTAAGATTCAGCTTTTCGAATGAATCCACAAAGGAATACGGAAAAACTCCTTTCTGACGTATAAGTCGAAACTGTTCTTCGTTCCTAAAATATTTTCTGATTTGAACGCATTGGTTGTCTTCCAAAAATGAACCCAACTTCTCTAGCGATAAAGCCATAAACCTAAATGAATCCACAAATCTCAATTTCATATGAACCCGCCTTAGCTTTCCCTTGCTGTCAATGTTTTCTCCTACGATAATTTTTTTCGAAAATGATATATACTTTTCTTTATTCTGTGCTATAACGTCCACGTCTTCTTCTTTTAATGCCATATCTTTCACAAACATATGACAATCGTAGTTCGAAAGATTGTGAAAGAATATCGGTATGAACTTTGGTAATTGATAATTGATGTTACATACAGCATGTGCGGGTCCTCTATACAACCCAGTTAGGTGATCATGATCGCACACTTTATTACCTTCTTTTATTTTGTGCGAACAAATGTGACAGATATCCTGCATCTCATGTATTAATCTATCAATAGGTGGTAATGGGAGCATTTCTTTTGGTTGGCTTAAATAATTTTTGTATATATTCAGAACGTCATGTTCCAACTTGCTCATGAAAATTTGAGCAGCATTACATCCGCGATATATTTCAAACTTCGACAATGATTCGTCATATGAACATTTTATATAATATGCAAATGCATAAGGTTCGTGTTTGAAACATTTGACGGAGTATGAATTATCATCGTTAAGTTCTGTTGCTTCCGCATCGGCGATCGGTTTCTGTAATGCTTCAAAATCTGCATACACCACGAACGGTATTTTTAATTGTCGTTCAAAATTTTCGAACTGTAGTATATTTTCCTTTTCTTCATTTCCATATTTATTTATTTTCAAATTTGTTGTTGGTAAAATTGCCCTTACCTTGCTGCAATCGTCACTTTGATGACGGATAAGTTTATTTTCTGACGTAAAGAATACCAAGCATCCGTCGCAAATATACTTTTCATGACCATTCTGCGATGCTTGCGATGATAGTAATCGAGACAGATTTTTTATCCAACAATAGTGACTATTCCCGGAATCATTTGTAACCAATAATAAATTTATATGTCTTTCTTCTTTTTGTCGACATATATACATTGTAATTATGTCATAATTCATAACACCGTCTTTAAAATACTCATTTATTCCATATACATTAATAGATAGTTTGTTCTGCTTTTCAAATACAGGTATATCTCGTAATTTAACTGGAAAAACAATATTTGAATAGTCTAAGCCGCAGTCTAGGTAATTCGGATACGAAGATGTCCTCTGTGGTAAACCGTTCGGTTCATGTAGTGCGGATGTTACAGCCCATGCAAAACATGCATCATCCGCGTTTTGTATATTTATCACAGCACGCTTTGCTTTTATTTGCGATGGTAGATCGATGTAATTAGATGCTCTGATAGGATTATATTTGTTTAAATTTAACTCCATATAGAGAATTTGCATTAAAGTCCATCCTAAATAAAATATTGAAACATTTATTTTTTAATATATAGGTATATTATGTCACATTACGCTTACCTGAATCTCGTTCCTGGAATTCTGACATTTTTGATGAAATTTCATCAATAAATTCCTTATATATTTTATACAGATCCGACGCTAATGATACTACCTTATTTTTCGTATTGAATGATTTTATTTCACAGTCTTCCTTTGATTGTAAAAAATACAAACCAAAACATTCCATATTTAATTTTACATTTCGGTGAATATCGATTGCGCTTTGTATTAGATTTAGTATTTTTTCTCGAATTCTATGAGAAAATTCATCCAAATCCACAAAAAAACCTTCTTCACTTATTCGATAACTGACGATTTTGTCACCGAATGCTCCAGCTATTCTCTCCACTCCGTCATCGATTATAACAAAAGCGTTACGCTTGTGTGCGTTGCTTCGTAAATGTGCAGAGTAACATTGTCTATTTACATAATCATCGCAAGCCTCACATTTTACTGCTTTTGGAATTTGCGGTGCGTCAAGCTTGATTCTCTTGCCAATACAAGATAATCGTTGATGTCTTTTTAAATTGTCAACTCGAGTAAAACTTTTTCCACAATCCTCACACACGACCATTTTACAATTTAATGTTGTACACTTCTACCCGTTATGAAAGAACTACGTCAATACCACATTTCGCAGGCGTTTATAAACCCTCACCGCTCCTGAAACTTATTGAGAGGAGGAGGATGCATCGAGTGCGTTTGTATGCATGCATATTTTTAAACTCCGTATACCTTTGCATAATAAATTAAAAAAATATATCTCGCAGGTAGATCATGACTCACTTAGTATCAAGTTAATTGACCTCCTCGAACGTATCCCCCAAAAAATTTGCCGATTTAAGAACCTTCTCGCATATTTTAAAGCTCCGTATACCTTTACATAATAAAATAAAACAATATCCCGCAGGTAGGGCATGACTCACTTATTTGTATACCTACATGTCTCAAAACCGTATACCTTTTTGTGTATAATAAGTTATAAGATATATCGAAGACATGTTCTAACAGTTCATTGAGAAACGTCGAAGGATAAACATAGTCATTGTTTTCATCTAGGTAAACAGGTTACATATAAAGATAAATTTTTAATAACTTTCTCAAAATAACATGACCTAAATAAATAAATAAATTTTTAATAATTTCATCAAAATAACACGACCTTCTCAAGTTAATTGACCTCCTCCTCTCCTCATCGAATCTCCTCCGACCCCTACAAGAATCGCCGATTCAGGAACCTCCTCCTAGAACGCAGGTTCGAGAAGGAAGTTCTAGAATCGGCGAATCTATACTACTCGTAGTCAAACCTAACTCTCGTTGACCAGGAACACGAGGCATGTTGTACTTAAGAAAACGGACAAACTTGAATTCACGTAATTTTGATATTGAATAATTCTATTTAAAATTTGAAGGAGAGTTTCATAAAGCTTTATTTATAAGTTTTATATTATATTAATTATATTACTGAGATTTTTATCTGACGTTTTATTTTTTAAAGAATTACTCTAAAATCATTTATTAGAGGAACATATAAATAATCGTGTATTTGTTGTTCTTAAAAATATCAAAAAAGATTTAAAATAAATTAAAATTAACACATTTAAAAAAAGGGTGGTCCATTCTTCGGCCCACTTCAAACTGGGGCGGTTTTACCTGGGTTAAGGAAGAGGATAACTTCCTTTAGTCTCAGAAATCCAATTGAATAGAAATAAAAGATGTCTTCGTCCTCTTCCAGTACCAGCGTCATGTCGGAGCTAACAACGGACGATTCGCATTAAATCTGAACAGAGCTGTACTTACTAAAGGGATAAATGATTTATACCAGGCTGATTTAGTAGAGATGATACCTTATGCACGACAAAATAGTGGTTATCGTTATATACTCGTTGTAATTGATATCTTTAGCAAATATGCATGAGTTGTTCCGGTAAAAACTAAATCAGGTAAAGATGTTACTAAAGCAATGAAAAGTATTTTAAAGGATGCAAACGTACCAAAAAACCTTCAAACCGATCAAGGAAAAGAGTTTTATAATAAAGATTTTATGTCACTTATGAGTAAATTAAAAATTAATCATTACTCTACGTTTAGCTCATTAAAAGCATCTATCGTTGAACGTTTAAATAGAACTTTAAAAGGTTTAATATGGAAAGAATTTAGTGTTCAGGGATCTCTTAAATGGTTAAATTTATTACCGGAAATTTTATAAATATATAATACCCGCAAGCATTCCACTACAGGTATGAAACCAATAGAGGCGGATGAGGAAAAGCTATTGCGTACTGTTTATAATAGAAAAACACATTATCAAAGTCAAACATTACACACAAAATTTCATTTGAATGACTTTGTAAGAATATCTAAACATCGTGGTGTGTTCACCAAAGGGTATACTCTTAACTGAAGCAATGAAGTTTTTAAAAGTGTTAAGATTCAATATAGTAATCCAGTGACGTATTTATTACACGGAGCTTTCTGTACTGAATAATTACAACGGACTCATTATCCTGACATACAGTTGATTGAAGAGATTCTAAAACCGAAAGGAAACAGAATGTACGTCAAGTGGTCGGGAATAGATGAAAGAAGTTGGATTAAGAAATCAGATATTGTGTAGTAGTAATTAGATTTTTTTAAATAAAACAACTTTTTTAATATGTTATCTGGCCCTTATTTTATTAGTATACTTATCTCCTTCGCCTTCAAATCATATGTTTTGTTTAAACGTTTCTTTTGTGCATCAACGTTGTTCACGCACGCTCACAGGGGGAGCTTGTCCGCCCCGCGCCGGTATGATTTGAGTTGGGTCATGCGCGTGCACCGTTACCCCCGATACCTTTTAAAAAACCGAACAATCACTCTTATCGTTTGACTGTCGGGCGATAAACATCGTTATATATTGTAATTATTACAATAATTTATAAATTACTTCTATAGTGTATATTAAAATTAAAACCACAAGAACAACAACAAAGGTAAAAGTAAGATCATTTATTTCTTATTATTTCACCGAATTCAGCACCTTCCTCTTTTCGTTCCCGATTTTTTATCGAGCGAACATTGGTCCTTCGAGCCGGATTCTTATTCCGTTTATTCTTAGGTTCTTGTTCAGCTTCTTCCGCCAGCGTACGTTAGTGGGCCTTCTGGTGATACGATTTTTTATCGTATTAGAATTAGGTGATCCGGACGTACGACGCCGCTGTTCGAGATTTTTCCACTACAATTATCCACGTTACTTCTTTTTTCATTCCTTTCAGCCATTTCGATCCGAACCACATGGTTCACATTTGGTCTCTTGGGGAGTAAACAAGAAGATAAAAACTGGATTTTCTTTATTTTTCAAAATTTTATTAATTCCGTTCCATTTTTCTACACACGTTTTCATTTTATTTATTTTTGCCGATATTCCCTTTGGAATCATCCATCCTATTTTCTTGATTTTCATCAGAATTAATTTTATTTTCCTTTTTGTCATATTCCAGGTGGAATCATTTTCTTTCTATAGAATCCATTTAGTTTTGGAATCATCTACTTTTTATTTTATTACTATCTTTTCTAGAAAAAGGGGATTATCCTTTTCATTTTTTCTGTGCCACTCTTATTTTTTATTTTTTTTTTTCTCGTTAACGATGTCAAAGAAACTCGATAAACTGATCTTGCGTCGTAACACTCTTTTAAGCCGCCTTTCGGAATCGATGATAGCTGGTCGTGATCTTCCCGATGATCCTTTTGAACATGATATTTTTCTTCAAAGAGCCCAAGACTCTGAGGAGATCTACAAAGAATTCAAATTACTACACAATCAAATCATCGGTCTGATAACCGATGAAGACTTTGAAACTCACGATCAAATTCGTAAAGAAGCTGACATTAATTTTTACACCATCAAAGCCCTCGTGCATAAATTAAATCTAGTTTCTCAAAAACTGTCAGAGTCAGCCTCGTCTATTGTAACGCCAAAACTTAATAAATTAATATTACCAATTTTTGATGGCAATCTTAAGAATTGGCCTACATTCTTTGATTTGTTTAGCAGTATGGTCCATGATAATTCTTCTCTCTCTCCCGTGGCAAAACATCAATATTTAATTACGTCCCTGAAAGGTGAGCCTTTTAATTTGTTGAAAGGGCTTCCGGCCACAAATGATAATTACATAATCGCCTACAATACACTTAAAGGGCGTTATCAAAATAAACGCCACTTGGCCACTCTGTATTTTAACGAAATTCTGAGTATTAAGGCTGTTTCCGAAGAGTCTTCTAAATTTTATCGTCTATTAATTGACACATTCAGCGAGAATGTAGAGGGTTTTCGGACCCTTGGTTTTCCTGTAGATGAGTGGGATTTTTTATTATTCAATTTATTACTTCAGAAACTTAATCAATCTACCAAAACTAAGTTTGAAGGAGAACACACGTCTTATGAAATACCCACCTACAAACAACTTATGACATTTTTAGAAAACCAATCAAAGGCTTTTGAATCTGTTTTACTTACTTCTCAAGATAAAACATCTCTCAATCGTCAAAGGCCCCTGTCAAACATTCGTGGAAAGACCGTAATGAGTTTAAACTTTGAAGACAATTCATCAACATCTAAATGCATTTTATGCTCCGATAATCATTCTATTTATCGCTGTTCATCATTTAACTCAAAATCACCATCTGAACGTCTGGCTCTTGCTCGACAACACAATCTTTGTAGAAACTGCCTTAATTCAAAGCATTCTACCCAAAATTGTCCCTCTTCTCACCGTTGTCGTGTATGTCAACAACACCACCATTCGTTATTGCACTTTGAATCTCAAAAGAGTTCCCCTGTTCATGTTGGCACCACTGATTGTAATCTGAAACATAACTCAATTAATGAAACGAATTCTTATGTCATTTTGCCTATCGCATTTTTGCATATCAGAGACAAATTCGGAAAGTTGCATCCCGTTAGAGCCTTAATTGACTCGGGTAGCATGTCAAATTTCATAACTGACAGGTTATCTAAGAAGCTTCGTCTCCCTCGTACCTTTAATTCTTCTCTAGAAATTAAAGGTCTTAATTCAATGACATCCATTTGTAACAAAGGTTCGGTTAACTGTTTCATCCAACCTTGTCAATCACAAACACCCTCCTTTGAATTTAATGCTATCATAACACCCAACATCTGCTCTGATCAACCGTCATTATCATCCATTATAAGGTCTCATAGTCATTTAAAGGGATTAAAATTCCCTATGGAACATAATTCCAATGTAAGACAAATCGATTTATTATTGGGTGCAGAATTGGTCCCGAAGATACTCACTGGTGGGCGTGTACTTGGGGAATCTAGTGATCCGGTTGCCGTTGATTCCGTCTTCGGGTGGATCGTGATGGGACGTTCAAGTTCCTCTTCTGGAACTTCCATAGCTACATGCTTATCGACAACGGAATCATCTCTCGATCATTCAATTCAACGCTTTTGGGAATTAGAATCAATTCCCAAAGAAGCTTCCTTAACCACAGATGAAAAACAATGCGAACGTCATTTTGTGGAAAATTATAAGCGTACTGTTTCTGGACGCTTTGTCGTGTCATTACCCTTTAAAAATGATAAACAAGTTTTAGGTCACTCTTATCAAATTGCAGTAAAACGTCTTACCTCCTTAGAGTTTCGTCTTTCAAAAAATTCCTTAATGCGTAAAGAGTACGTACAATTCATGAAAGATTATTTGGAGTCTGGTCATATGTCTGCTGTGCCGCCCCCTAAAACGCCGTTATCAGAAGCTTATTATATTCCCCATCATTGTGTCATGCGCACTGACAGTCCTTCTACAAAGTTTCGAGTTGTTTTCGACGCTTCTATGTCAACGTCCAATGGAAAATCTTTAAATGATCTCCTTCATGTAGGACCTAAACTACAACAGGACATTAGTCAAATTTTATTGTTGTTCCGATGTTATCCTTTCGCATTTACCTGCGATATAAAGCAGATGTACAGACAGATCCTTATATCTCCAATGCAAAGGGACTTTCAAAGAATTCTGTGGCGATTCTCTCCAGACAATCCAATACAAGAGTATGTGCTTAATACGGTAACTTATGGCATCTCCTCAGCTCCTTTTCTTGCCCTCAGAACACTTGTAGAATTATCAGACATCTATCATCAGGAATTTCCGAGAGCGTCCAAAGCCCTAAAACATAATATTTATGTTGATGATATTGTAGTTAGTAGTCCAACAATAGAAGAAGCACTAAATTTACAAGAAGAATTAATAGCTTTATTAAAAAAGGGGAAGTTTGAACTCCGTAAATGGGCCAGTAACTGCCCTGAAATTCTAAATCTGGTTTCTGAGTCCGATGTCCAACAACCTATTTCGCTGGACTACGACGAAATCAATTATATAAAGGTTTTGGGTCTCCAATGGGATCCCTGTACAGATGAGTTTAGATATTCATATTCAGCTAGAACGTCAAGTTGCACAAAAAGAAACATCCTTTCTGATGTGGCACGGATTTATGACCCGCTTGGCTTTTTAACTCCCTGTACATTGAAGGCCAAACATTTTATTCAACAATTGTGGCAAATAAAAAGCGATTGGGATGAAATCGCCCCTTCATTGATGGCCTCAAATTGGAATAAATTTAAATCTCAATTGGAACTATTATCTGTAATTCGTTTACCTCGATTAATGATCCCAGACAATTCTAGTTCTCTTCAACTTCACGTCTTTTGCGATGCTTCTCAGGTGGGCTACTGTGCAGTGGCGTATTTGCGTAGCCAATATTCCTCTCAAGTTGTCAGCACTTCCTTTGTTTGTGCCAAATCCCGCGTAGCCCCATTGAAAGTCATATCGGTTCCTCGCCTTGAGCTCTGCGGAGCTACTCTTTTAGCCGATCTGGTTAAGAATGTTCTTGAATATCTATCACCTACAATAAAAATAGATTCTGTTACTGCTTGGACAGACTCTCAGGTAGTGCTAAATTGGATTAATTCCGAACCTTGTACATGGAAAGTGTTCATCGCAAATCGCGTCAGTCATATTCAAGAAATTGTTCCGTCGGAGTCATGGAGATATGTTCCGTCTCTCGAAAATCCTGCTGATTGTGGCTCGCGGGGATTTTATCCTGGTCAATTGTCAACATTTGATTTATGGTGGAAGGGTCCATCTTGGTTGATTGACGACAGCAACAATTGGCCTGCCAATCCAATTCGTAATTTTATTCAAGAAGATATCCTTAAAGAAAAAAGAACGATTACAGTTAATTCTACTGAAACACAACTGTCATTTTTTGATCATTTACTTACCAAATTTTCTTCCTTGTCAAAGGTTAAACGTATCATTGCCTACATGAGGCGGTTTATTACTCAAATTCAACGAAAAAGATCATCTTATTCCATATTATTATCTCCTATTGAACTTCAGAGTGCTCTCTATTCAATTATAAAACATGTACAACATCAACACTTTCCGGATGTATATCAAGCCATCTTAAAAAATCAATTACCTAAAAAACCATTCCATAAGCTGGCTCTATTTATTGACCGAGATGGATTGATGAGGGTGGGTGGACGCTTGAAGAATTCGGACATGCCATTTGAACAGAAACATCCTTTGTTACTTCCAAGTGACTCCCGATTGAGCGAAATGATAATTGAAAAAACCCATCAGTCATTTTTACATCCAGGACTTCGTACTTTACATTGCCTTCTTTTACAACAGTTTTGGATTGTTTCTGCGAGAAAGGTAATATATCGAGTATTATCAAAGTGTATTAAATGTTTTAGAGCCAAACCACGTTCTTATGCTCCAATAATGGCGGACTTACCAAAATACCGAGTTTCAGCACTTAAAGCCTTTTCGGTTTCCTTTTTTTTGTATTTCGTCCAAAACTTACAGACGTCTCATTTTCGTCTTCACTCGACATTATTAACACTGTATTAAACACGATCAGTAAGTCAATAAGAAAATAAAAACTTCAAGCACAAACACGTTACAACGAAATAACTTGTCACACTGACGCAATCTGATGCAAACGTCACATTTATGCAAGCCTGCTTGATGAGTCCGCACTCCCGTGGACTTAGAATGTTCTTTCGTTGCACACTCAAATTTCAAAGCCGATTTCTATTGACTAGGATTGATATTTCATTATATGGACTTGATACAAAGCTAGAGTCATGTCGTCGCTAACAGATGACACCAAAATCTAAAAAATGAATTTTTGTGACTTAGTATGTTCTTCCCCTGTAACACTTAGTGTAAGTGGTTTAATTCTAAATTTGATAAAGTTTTGAGAATATTTGCGAAACAAGCACTTATCATGGCACAATGGTAAGAGAAAAAGTAATAAATGTAATAAATGATGATTTCATAATGATTTGTTAAACAAAAACTCACAGAAATTTAAAAACAATAAAGAATAAAGTTTAGATAGTTATAATTAAAATCCATTTTACCAGTTGTTAAATTATGAAAACGTAATTAAATTGAATTTTCTCAATTTGTACTTTTGAAACTGGTTTTATTAATTAAGTCTGACTAGTTTCGGCCCATGGCCATCCTCAGAGACTAATTTTACAAGAGTTCACAGAAAAGTCATATCGTTAAATATTAAGTTTACAAAGGTGATTATTCGAATAAAATTTTTAAAATTAAAGACAAAATTACAAGTTAACACGTTAAAATTAAAGAATGTTCTTCAATTCAATTAAATTAAAATTAAATTACCTTTTCATAAAGAATAAAGTGTTCGTTAAGTACTAAAGATAATATCGTTTAATTTAATATATTTTATTGAAGCACTAAAGACGGTTGGTTTGCGGTTTTGATAACGGCATTAGTTCTTTCCTGTTATATAATATTTTTCTAGAAACTTTTGATAAGACGTGTTTTTCCAAAGCTAATATTCGAAATACATTGATTTGAGATTATGGAGGGCTAAATCCTGTAATGAAAATGCATTGAATTGAATCATTGTATTCGAAGTAAAATTTTGTAAAATTTTGGAGGAGCCAAAAATAGCGGAAAATTTTGGTTTAATTTTTTTTCTCAAAAACCATAAACGCTAGGAAAATGAAATTTGGGGAATATGTTTAACTTATAATAGGGCACGTTTTGACCCTATTTGTACTTTCAACCTACCCTTCTAAACTACTAAACGTAACCACCCCCTTTACATTTTTGCTAAAATCTTTTGTATGCAGATGATAAATACATTAGAAAAATTGTACATAGGTAGATGAAAGTATCCTAAAACTTTTTTGTCTCTCTAAAATTTTCCCAAAAACGACTAATTTTTGAGAAAAAAAATAAAGCAAACACTGCCCGTTAAACAACAGGGTTGTCGATCAAAAGTTGGAATGAATTTTTAAAGAAAAAATCTTAGTGGGCTTTCCAATCTTTATCAGAAATATTTTTGACATTTAAATGTCAATGTTTTTGTTACTATTATTATTATTTTTCACATTAATTTTTGAATAAAGTTCTATCGCATTTACGTTCAAAATTTTAAATAAAATAATAATAATAGTAAGAAAACTACTGACATTTAAACGTCAAAAATATTTCTGACAAAGATTGCAAAGCCTACTAAGATTTTTTCATTCAAAAATTCATTCCAACTTTCGATTAACAACCCTACAGCTTAACAGTTAGTGTTTGCTTAATTATTTTTTTTCTCAGAAATTATTAAATTTTCGAAGAACTTCAGAGAGATAAAAAAGTTTTAGAATAGTTTTACCTATCTAACTGAAAATTTTCCAATGTATTTATCATCTTCATAAAAAAAATCTAGGCATAAATTGAACTCGGGTGGTTGCGTTTAGTAGTTTAGAAGGGTAGGTTGAAAGTACAAATAGCATCAAAACGTGCCCTATTATGAGTTAAACATATTCCCTAAATTTCATTTTCCTAGCGTTTAAGGTTTTCAAAAAAAAAATTAAACCAAAATTTTCCGCCATTTTTGGAGGGGTGTAGCTCCCTAGGACCACTATATTTT
>NW_019280641.1:24662-119494 GCF_000648695.1 Onthophagus taurus | reverse complement strand
ATTGACTTGAGTTTTAAATTAATATTGTTTTATAGTTTTCATTAATTACAATGGATTAATTTAATTTTCTTCTTTAGATCTTCAAAGTTATTAGTGTAATGAGAAGGTACATCATTTTGCTGGAACAAAACTCTGAGATGTAATAAAGTAACAATTTATGCTAAAGCCAAAAATACAGCAAAACCTTTATATAATAAACCTTATTAGAACAGACTTGGGATATAACAGACAAAATATTTTTAAGTCATACTATTAATATTATCTGTTTAATAGATCAGTTTATTCAACTATAAATGTTAGCGCTTATAGACAGATTCCAATTTGAGTTATTCCCCAAGTTGCTCTATTCCATGTTCATAGATAAACTTGGGGTATTCCCCGAGTTGTCTATATTGATATATATCCGTGGTGTCCATAACGTCGATCGCGAAGCCGTTTTGAGTCGGTCGCCAACCAAATCATGAATCTGAAATATGTGTATCTGGGCCTAAGAGCCCAGATATACATATTTCTAAAAAAAAAAGGTATTTTAAAAGTTACCTTCTTTTTTTTTTTTAAGGCTAACTAAAACAGATTTTAAACCTTTGGTCGATCTTAGCAAGACATTTATATAAAAAGTCGATCTTCATCAAAAATTAGTGGACACCACTGATATAGAGAGAGTAATCTTTCCGCCGGGACTGAAGTACTGAAGTGCCGGAAATTCAAAAGCACGAATTTTTCACCATTGTAATATATCTGTGTCTTTATTACATCGAGGCATAGAATAATATTTTTGAAGCTCCTGCATCCATTCTCCTTCCGAAGGCGTAGCATTTACTGCATACAAAACATCAAAATCAATTACAAAATCCGACTTTTCCGCTCTAGAATCTTCGCGTTCCTCCAACTTTCGAACTTTCGAAGGTTGGCCTTCTGATTGATGGAAATAGGCTTTGTATACATCTTCAAATTTCTGAATCGAAGTCTCTTTTAATTCTTGGCTCCATCTTGTCATATCAAAAACTTGAATTAAGAAGAATTAAAGTGCGTGGAGAATTAAAACTGCAGCATAAATCTAATTAGTTTTACGATAATGCTTTAATATTCTCTCGCAGCCTGAAAACTAACAATAAGCTGCTCTTCGACAGCGTTTCGATCTGCCTTTCGGTCCCATGCAAATATTTTGCTCTCAATATTATCTATTAGTATATTGATACATACAACCACCATAGGTAATTTGATGTACTTCTTTCCTCCGAGTTTGTTGGAAAGTATTTAAAAGTTGACTAGTAATTTTTGCACTTCTAGCAGTATCCATTCTTTGTCCTCAAGAGCATATGGTTTTAAATCATCAACATTTTGACACAATGCACCATGTCTACCTTCAAGAGGTACTTTCATCATATCATTACTGGAATTCCAGCGTGTAGATACGAAAATATGTACAGAAATATTGCAGATATTATTTGCAGAAATACTTACCTGCGAGACTCTCGTACGAGACGGCCTTATGCACGAGACTCGAGACGAGACCAATGAAAGTCTCGTCTTGTCTTGTCCGAGTATCGTTTCGAGTCTCGTCTCGAAAACGAGACTCTCGTACGCACCACTATTTCTGTATCTCTTATGGTTTCTGAGATCCCAATGGTGGGGGTCGAATTTGAATTACCCTGTATATCGAGTGCATGAGATATTTGTGCGCTTAGATTTTGTAGGGGAATGAGTTGTATCTTGGACTATTTTATTTCTATAGCTAATATTTCAAAATTCATCAGTTATTAATGAAATCTATTGGTTTAAATCGATTCGGTAATGCTTTAACTGATAAAATTTCATAGTCGCAATCGCAAAATACTTCATTTTATGGGTAAAAAATTCTTCGAATGAAAAAATGTGAATTGATCCAAGGTACTTACAATACAGGGTTGTACCTTGAACCAGTTAGTAACTACACCTAATTTTATTTATCTACACTATTAATATTATTAATAATAATGAATAGATAATAAAATGTGACAAGTACCTACCATTATCAAAAGGATAGAAATAAACTTTGAAAGTATGTCATAGATATATTTTTAATATTTTTAATTAATAAACATTATATCCCAGGATACTAGAACTCATATTTAATTAATAAACATTATATTGAGTAAAGTCAACTGAAATGATTTGTTCTTCTTATCTGTTTGACAATCCAACGACAGCAGGTGTTGGAAGACCAAACAGTACACTATTACTATCAACAAAAGAAACATCTTCATCGCTGAGAATACAGTTTTGAGCTGCTTTTGTGCCAACTATTTTTTTGTAATATTGTACGTTGCACCCCTCATCAATTTTATTAATTATTCTGGCCACCAAATGCTTTTTGGTCTTTTTGGTTGCTAGTTGTACCTTACTCTTTTTCTTGAATAGAGCCGTTGTTTATGACTTTTTCGATTTTTTCTTCTCTACTCAATTCAAAGTAACTTTGTGGATCGTCATCTGATGAAGACTGACAAAGCTGAATATTTTCGTAACTTATTTAAACTTAAAAATGTTTCTCTATCAATTTTCAATACATACTCTTTTCACATTTTGTTTATCATTTTTTTCGTCTGTTTAACTTCCTTTAACATCATTTCTAGTTTCACGGAAACCAGTTTCTGGCTTATTGTTGGATGTCGACAGAGAAACCCGCGAACCTATTCCCTTTACCGAACTTTTTTGTAATTCTTGTATAGGGATACCATAATGTAAATCAGCAGCTGTTGTTAGATAATTTACTAATACATGTTCCTCTGTATCAGAGAAAATTCGCTTGTTTGTTATATTTGAACGGTATGTAAAAACGTCATCACCCATTAATTAATGACTTTTCAAGTGACGAAGTAGTATTGTCTCAGCAATTTGGTGATTTCCAGCGGCTTGACCAACAAAGAATTTGTGCACAAGAACATCTACTGCTGATGATAAATTTCTTTTATTAACCGGTTGTCGCTTATTATCTACTTTACTTCGTGGCATTTATTAAAAATAAAGTCACATTTAAACTAAATTTAGATTTTTTTTTTATAGGAAATCATTACAAAAGTCTAGGTACACGTTTGTTACATGTACCTTGAACTGGTCCAAGGTACAAACATATTATTGGTCTAAGGTACATAATTGGTTACATTTTTGAAAAGTAGTTCCTGTTGTATTATATTATGTTTATAAGCATCTCCTTTGTTTTTAAATTAAAGAGAAATTAACACAGAACTTACCTAACCAAAAACTTTTAACTTAGCTCGTAATGTAGATTCAAAACATTTAGTTTAGTCAAGCATAAAAATTTACTTTATGATACTTAGAACGTTAAAAATAATGGGAATCCCAAACCCATCCGATATTTTTACTACAACTACGATGTAACCCCACCTGTCGGATATACTTTCAAGTGAAGTAAATATTAAGTTTGTAGATTATTGTTTTATAAGTAAAACTACTGCCGGTCCAAGGTACAACACATTCCCCTAACCGGCCTAACCAATAACTGTAAAGGAAACTGGACGTCTCATTGTCAGAGGTATTCGAACGAACAATAATATTATAAATGTTAACAGTGTAAAGGAGTAGACACACATAGCCGTACCGCACCCGCACCGTGCCTGCACCGCAAGTCGGCGGAGTGTCGGTGACGATGACGGGAAACCACACTTGTCCGCACCTGATCCGTATGTTGGCCGTGCGGTCTGTCTCGCGATTGCAGTTCAGTATTCTTTTAAAGCTTACGGAGCTGTTACGAGGAGACAAAATGTTAAAAAACTTTACAAATAGTGAATTGGGGATGGTGGCACTTGCTTTACAAGAGGAAGATGTTAATTGGAGAAGAAATAAACGCAGAAATCGGAGAAGAATGTGGGTTCACAACGCATGGAAGAAAAGATGTGTTGAAGGGGAGTTTTGTTGACTTATGCCTCATCTACAGTGCGATGAGACGAAGTTTTACGAATATTTTAGAATGTCGATGTCCACATTTAATCAACTGGAATTGAAACTTCAAGAGAAACTAAAGAAAGAAGATACATATTGGAGACTATCAATAACACCAAGAGAACGTTTGGCGGTATGTTTGAGGTAAGTGAACATTCTAAAAATAAAATGTAGGATATTTTTAAATCACTCTTTATTTTCCACATGGGCATCTAATTATGAAAAAGTTATAGATTAGTTATTAGTTATTATCTTAGTAGATAGTAGTTATATCTTGGAAACTAAAAGAGGAGGTATTAGAACTGATAAAATGAATGTTCATTATGATTTTTGGTTTGATCTGCTGATGTAAGATGTGCAGGTGGTAAGGGTGATGGCGACTGTACAGATACTGGTGAAGTGGATGTCGAGTAGTTCGGCACAAAGTATCTTGCTTGGTTACCCGCATTTAGTTGTAGCTGTCTCAATTCTAATTCTTGCACTATATTAAAAATCTTTCCTTTTGCTTCATTCAGAAGAATAACGTCAAGTGATTTGAGTGTAGGCGCGATTCCACACAAAAAAGCAGCTTCTTTCTCTGCTAGTATATAGGCCATTAGCTGGCTCGCAGGCGATTCTTCTGCTAGCACTTCACGACGAGAAATCTTTCTTCTGGTTGCTGAAGACGGCTCAAACTTATCTTTCTTTGCAAACAATTGATTCGTACTTGGTACTTGAATGATTGATTGGTACTTTGATGATTCTCTTGACCGTATAGTTGTGTCCTTACTGCTACCTGGTAGGTTTTTTTCTCCTTCAGTGTGCTGTTCGGCTATATTGCTGAGATTTTCTTCTTGGTATGTTCCTTGAGAAGAAATGTCTTGCAAGTCATCACCAAATTCTAATTCAAAATCTTCTTCATCGCCTACTTGTTGCACGTTAGTTAGACCCTCCCTTTCACCGAGATAAGGTAATAAGAATGCGAGAATGTCCTCATACTTATACTTTCTGATTTTTGCAGCAGTCTGTCCAGATTTTGTTTTTCTTTTCTGAAGCGTCCTACGTAGCTGATCTCGAATAGAAGCCCATTTCTTTTTACATTCATCCACTCCACCTGTATCAAAAAGAAATGTAACATAGAATAAATGTTTTGTTTCAGGTATCTTGCTACTGGAGACAGCTTTAAGACCATATCTTTTAGCTATAGATTGGGAAAATCAACGGTTGCTTCTATAGTCCACAATACCTGCAGGGCAATAGTAGAGGTACTTTTACACGAAGTAATGCCGATGCCAAATGAAGACAGGTGGAACACTATAGCTAATGAATATTGGGAAAAGTGGCAGTTCCCTAACTGTATCGGGGCTTTGGATGGAAAGCACGTAACAATACAAGCTCCAAAATTGTCGGGAAGTCTGTACTGGAATTACAAGAAAACTTACTCTATTGTGATACTGGCTCTGGTTGATCCGTGTTACAATTTCATTTTAGTAGACGTAGGAGCCTATGGAAGAAACTCAGATGGTGGTGTTTTGTCTAATTCTAATTTTGGAAAAGCACTATACAACAATAAACTTAATATCCCGAAAAAAAAATCCTACCTGGAACAGATACTGAACTTCCAATGGTTATAGTAGGCGATGAAGCTTTCCCTCTCACAACTAACATCATGAGGCCATTTCCTGGGAAAGATCTGACTGATGATAAGAGAATTTTTAACTATCGGTTAAGCAGGGCTAGGAGGTTATCTGAAAATGCATTTGGCATTTTGACGCAAAAATACTTCAAGGATCACCTGATAACATAAGACGAGTTGTTCTAGCAGCATGTATCCTGCACAACTTCATTCGAAAGAACGAAGGCTATAATTTGCCTCTAGAAAGTCAAACAACTGATTCGACACAACAGAGATCACCTAATCTTCAGATCTTACCCCGCCGTCGCGGTAGGGCAACAGAAGAAGCATTTGCGGTGCGAGAGCAGTTCAAACATTTCTTTAATTCCCCAGAAGGTAGTGTGGAGTGGCAAGAACGAAAGGCCCTGATGGTTTGATTAACAAAACACAACGTTTTCTACATAATCATTTTATTTCGGTGATTTTGGTGTAATGCAATATAACCATAACATTCACAGTGTTAAAACAAATCCAACGACAACTCATTTACCAAAATCAGTTTAACCGTTTTCAAATTATGGTGGAACAAACAAACGAACAGACAAAATTATGGTTATGAAGATAAAATTGTGGACTTACCTGCAACCTCCAAGGTGGTTGCAATTATTTTCCACACTCGTTCTTTATATTCGGCGTTCTTATACTTTTCGTTGGCCTGGTCGTACAGCACTGGATAATTTCTAATTTCCTCGACCAATTTTTCTACATCCATTTTGATTTACTTAAATACAATATTTGTAATACTATTAAAACTTTTCTTTTTATTTCCTACACCGCACCGTGCCCGTCAAAAAGTAAGCTAAACTAGTCGGGCACGTTGCGCCCTCGGTGAGATGTTGTTGGTGCGGTGTCGTTGCGGTAAGGTGGGGACTACGAGGTGCTTTTGTATTGTATCAGTCTCTCGCCGTGCGTCGTCCAACACAGGGCAATCACACGGTGCGGACACGGTGCGGTTATGTGTGTCTACTCCTTAAAGAGACAGACCCCTTTTGTTGTTGATAATGAACACAGTGCCAAATGTTATGTTCTATATGATGGATAGCTACATTTCATGTTAATCGCACCGTGAATCACCACAAATTTATTATTTGGAATATTCATTATCATTCATTATATTCCAAATAATAGAGGAAACAGAAAAATGAACTAATAATAAGAGAGCATACTCGAATCTCTCAGAAAGTATGGTGTGGCATTTCAAGGTTTGGACTTGCTTCATATTTTTTTATGATCAGTCTATAATGGTATATTAGAATGGTATATTCTTCAACTTTTACTTCTATAAGTCGAATTTACCAAAGAATAAAATATTCGAATCCATTTTCTAAGTAATTTTAACTATAGAATCAAACCACATAGACTCAGGCTCAAAAACTACAGACTCTTGAACCAAAACAAACCTGTTCTTATTAACCATGTTCTTATTGTTTCAGAATCAGATGAGGGTGATGAAGCTTATTCCTATCTTAGAAAGTTTGAAACCTTTGTATTATCAAGAGAGAATGTTCCAGATAAAATTCATAATTCTTTACATTTAATAGAAGATTTTTTCGACAAAGAGCGCTTGTCCACTTTAAGCCAAAAGAGAATTACGGATTACTTTAAAAAACTTGATTAATTTTCTACTTAAAATAGTATTAGGGTTTCTGTTTTAAATATACGTATTAGAAAAGTACATTTCTAATGTTTTTCTTTAGAGCTGAAATTCTACTAATTTTTCTCTAACTCGAATTCTCCATAACTCGAAGTTTTCTTCCGCTCCCTTAGTGATTTAGTGATTTATTCCGAGTTAGGGGAATTTTACTGTACTTGGGAATATCATTCCATTCAGCATTATGAAAAATATAACCAATGTTAAACATTCGGCTCGCTGTTTTCTTTTTTTTTAGATTCAGGATTGTTGGCATCGTCGTCATAAAGGTGAATCCCGTTTTTCTTCATTCGTTGTATACAGGTTGGTTCAGATTTTAATCGGAAAACTTTACATGATCGTAGTAGGGTCGCAATTCTTTTGTTTTTGAGATATGAGCTGTCAAAGTTGAGCCAAAAATTTACATTTTATCTTTTATTTCAAACATAATTAATCAAGGGGGTGGTGAATTTCATCCCCTTAGAGGGCGCTAGGGAAATTTACGGTTTGCTTGAAAATAAGGTCTTAACCAGTAGTAAATACGTACAGAGTTTCAAATTCTACTGTTTACTTACAGCCGAAACACAAAACAAAACGTAAATTTTTGGTCGCTCATAGCTTGAAAACAAACGAGTTGCGACCCTACGTTTATATAAAAAACTTGTGTTATTTTGGCGTTATTTACTACGTCCTAGTAAAGTTTCCCGATTAGAAACTG
Source organism: Onthophagus taurus (assembly GCF_000648695.1). Classification (NCBI taxonomy): domain Eukaryota; kingdom Metazoa; phylum Arthropoda; class Insecta; order Coleoptera; family Scarabaeidae; genus Onthophagus; species Onthophagus taurus. The sequence continues at coordinate 111,553 of NW_019280641.1, read as the reverse complement.
AACCAACCTGTATATGATACTAAAGTATTCCCATCATTGAAGTCAAACATGCTAATGTCTTGTTTCCTTCCCTTTACTACAATAAATTCTGGGGGCAACTGCGTTTTACTTTTCTCATACTTCCGAGATATTGTCACCTGAGAATTATTTTGCACCAAGTCCCTTACGCAAGGCAGTAATTTGGATCTAAAAGTTAGCCAATCGTTTTTCTTTCGTGGTTTTGACAAAAGGCTGTCTAATTCATGTTAAGATATTAATGGCAAAAATAACGGTATTAAAAGTTTGCTACAAATAATAGTTGTTTATATTACAAGTGGGCTAGAAACATAATTACTGTACGAGTGTGGAGAATTGCACGACGAGTTCGTAGACCGAGTTGTGTAATCACACATTTCAATAAATTAAGTCTATTCTGATTGGGCTAAAAATGCGTTACGTAATGAAACCAGTGCGGTAATGAACTTCATTACGTAACTCAAATCACCTCAAATGAGTGTAGTAATGATGACTTATCCAAGCAGTCGTAGATAAACAGTATTTTGATGTTTATAGAAAGGACATGGTTTAATATCCCTTATCAAAATTTTTCAAAACGCATTTACTGCAAAACTGTGTGAACCATATCCGTGTGAAAAAACGCGTTTAAAACGGAAACGATCCTAATTGTATACAAAGTATTTCTTTATTGTAATTACTAATTACATAGTCAATTAATAATAATAATATGTACACTTGATAAAATGTTTGTATTTCTAATATTTGCCTTTTTCGTTACATCCAACGACGGCATTTTTGAAATGCATTTTACATTTTAATAAAGTAGTCTATACAGGTGATTTATTAGCTCACCATCAAACTTTGACATATGATAGCTAATCCAATTACCAAAAAAAAATGTTAATGAACATATGTCCTATTTCTATTATTTACGAAATTATAACACTTTAAAGATTTAATTTTTATATCATAATTAATTGCAAAATTTTTTTAAAACATATAAATATTACAAATATTGTCTCCTATATATAGCTAATAGAAGAGAGAAATTCTAGAGAAGGAGGCTAATATATAGCCTCCTTCTGCTAGAATACATGCTTCACAACGACGAATTAAAGAGTTCTTCAGCCGAATTAAAAAGTCTGGTTGATTTCTTATTTCAGTGGCAGCCATTTGTATTCTCTTTAATAACTGTTCTCTTGTGTTAATTTCCACTTGATACACAATTTGTTTCATATGACCCCATAAGTAGAAATCCAATGGATTAAGGTCGGGGGATCTAGGTGGCCAAGCAAATGAGCAATCCACTAGTTTGGAAAATATCTATTGGTTTAACCACTCGACAACTACTCTTCCGCGATGAGATGGGGCACCATCGTGCTAATACCACATATTTTGAATTACATTAAGATATATATCTATAAGTAAATCAAAGTGTATTTTTCAAAAAAAATCTTTAATTTACAGCGTCCAAACTTCCATCAAGTACATGCAAACCTAGTAAATTGTTAATAGGATAAAAAATATTAAATCCACGATGATATTTTTATTTATCTAATTTCGGTACAACAATGTTTCGCTTTTTCTAAAAGTGTCTTCAGGTACGACTAGAATAATGTAAAAAATATAATTATTACTAGTTGACGGGTGTTTAAGTTGGTGATATAAAATATGAAAATACAGCTTCTTCGTCCTCTACATTAACTACATGCGGTCGAATAGCTTTTGCTGCAGGACGAGCTTTTTCTCGAAGTCTTCTGAAAGAATTGCTAAAAACTGAATAATATGGTAAATGACGCCGTGAAAATCTTTCTTGATATTCTGGTACTGATTGTCGAGCATTTCCATTGCAAAAACCATACACGAAAATTATACCAGCATACTCTTCAGTGCTATAAGCGTACATTTTGAGTTTCTTGTTGTATGTAATAATTAACATTCACGCAAACTGACATATTACAATGACAACTTTGTTTTTGTTGAATGTTTAATTTTACCGACTATTAATAAATTCGCTGCAGAAAACTTTAAGGTATTATAATTTCGTAAATAATTGAAATAGGACATATGTTCATCAACATTTTTTTTGGTAATTGGATTAGCTATCATATGTTAAAGTTTGATGGTGAGCTAATAAATCACCCCGTATTAACATTACTATTGGGTCTATCGCGTTGATTTCGGTTACATCCAGTTTTATTCAGTGGGCATTTTTATTCTTTCTTGAAGACTATGCACGGCATCTACTTCTTGGGCATCACTATGTCGCTGTTCGAAAAATGTTTGCCGTATCCATTCTGTTGGGGATGATTTCTCTGGGAAATACAGGAATCAGATCAAATGACCAGTTTTTTTTTAATTCCGGAAAATCTATAACAATTTGGTCCAAAATTTCCAGTAAACTACTTCAAATGTGATTTCCTGCTCTGTCGGATATCATTTCATTCCAAACAGCATTATTGGTTGTTTATTACACTTTTTTCACTAAATAGCACTAAGACACAATCATTTTCTCATACTGACAGGAGAGATCAGTAACTGATTGAAACTATTGTTTTGAATCAAGTTCTATAACACGTGATTGCGTGCTTTGTTATCATTGGCTGATCCTCCTACGTCAGCGTAAAACATTTCTAGCACCTAGCGCAGTATCATTTTTTAGCTTTTTCAATCTCATCCCCATGGTTTCCTGAATGCGACCACACATTCAATTTTTTATGTCTTTCTTCATCAAAGAGCTCATCATCACCTTCTGCTTCGAAGTCCAAGGAGTTACCGTCAACTAAGTATTGATCATTGTTCTTCACCTTCTTTCGATGGATCTAAGTATTCATCCATGCATTGTTTACTCAGCTGTTGGTTAGTCATTGTGGATCTAAATCACGATTTAGATCTGATTTCTTTGCTTCGTTGTATGTCTCTTAAAATGTAGTCGGTTATGGCTCTTATAGTTCTTATTTCAGTAGTCTTAATTTTTTCTTGCTCACTCGATTTTTTATGCCATTCATCAAATCATTGTTGTGTTAAAAAACAATAAGTAACCAGGAATTTGGTTATATCTTCGGTTTCATCCCACGACAATCAGAGTAGATAGTGTTGATGTGGATTGAAATATTGAATATTGAATGGGAATAAAAGGAAAGTAGAAAATGATGCAATTACATGATGATAAATACTTCTCTTTAATATTAAAAATATTTAAAACTTAGTACAAAATACAACTTTATCTTAAAATATTAAATTCATTACATTCCACCATAATTATTACAAAAATCCGGACACCTTGAAGTATCAAATTGGGATTCATAACATCCCGAACAAGGATATTGGGGCACCCCGCATCCAAAATAAGGCCAATTTCGTCCAAACGCGCACATCGGACGTTGTTGGGCCGAATAAAACACTTCATTTTGGCACCCTGAATTTATCCCCTCGTCGCATACTTCTTCCACGTACGGATGTATTACTTGATTTGATTGACAAACATTATTACAAACCCTTTGAGTTTGATAAAAACAATTTATGTAAGGTATTCTTTGTTGTGGCACGCATTGTCTTGGGGTTGCTATTGTACAACAAGGTGTTGAATCTGGTTGAGGGAAAGGAATCTGATAAGGTATCGAGTAAGGAAAAGAATTGGGATAAGAATTAGGATAAGGATTGGGCGTATTAGGCGTAAAATCCGGTTGATTTATAGTTTGTATAAATCTCTGATAATCACCACCATAATAAGTTCCATGATTACCACGTTGCGATGTTAGCACTGTAATGTTATTAAAAGATGTTGTGTTAACATCGACTGGGATATGAATTTCATTGGTGTTGTTGATTTCATTAAAAACTTCTAAAATCGTTTTGATGTGAGTTGTGGTGTTTTGTGAACTAGATTGATGTCCGGATTTTCCATCTACTTTATCTTCGCATGATTTTCTACAACTTCTCCTACAATCGCTGTTTGAACATGCGGAATGGCATGTTCTATAACAACAATAGTGAGTTTGGCAGGTTTGTTGGGTGTGGCAACAACTGTTACAGTTGTCACTACAACCACTATTAGAACATTGATTGCAGTCACAATTATCGCAGTTTGAAGAACAGCAATTATTACACGTTTCGGAACATCCACCATAAGAACATTCCTCACATTCGCATTGACTACAATCATTAGAACAATCCGTGTCTCTTTTTTGCCTTTTAACACAATCAATGTATGTCGTATAATCCGAAGGGTCGCATGCTTCTTTTAAGTTAGTTTTTGATTCTGTACAATCTAAATCATTTAATCTCCACGCGATTATCGGTGTTAATAGGAGCGTTAAGTAAATGTACTTCATCTGAATTGAAACGAAAATTAAAATAATTGATGATTAAGATTTTATTTCTTACCGTCAGGTTAAACTACACAAAATAAACTGAAACACTTAGATAATTCAATCTACAATATATATGCGATACGTTTAAAAAAATCATAATCTTCGCGAATGCACCAACCTTGATGCGGAATTTTATTTTACTCGCTCCAATTAAGTCGGCTAAGAAAACATATCATTCGGAAAATGTACCTGATAAGAAGTTGTAGGGAATTTAGAAAAATCGTTGGTTGCGTTTGTGGTTTACTTTCGTGATCTTATTTGACTCATTTAATCCTAAAAAAAATAAATAAATAAAAATTAAGTGAATAAGACAAAAATGAATAAATTAAATTTTAAATAAAATTTATTATTTTATTCATTAAATAATTAATGGCAGCATTAAATCTATAAAATTTGACCGATTTTCTTCCGAAAAAATCTTTCATATCTAATCGACACTGTGCGGCGTTATATGAAATCACTTATTCGTTTAAATTTAGAAATTAGGTTAATAATTTTATTGAAATTGAATTGATTAATTGTGAAGAAATTATGTTGTCGTTTCATTCTGTACTTTTTATGTTGCTCCTAACAAAGGATATTGGCAAAATTGTTGACATGGCATCGGATGACGACAATTGTTGCAATCTATAGAGTTATAAAAGAGAATTAAAAAAATTAATTTAAAGTAAGGGATTCTTATGGTTTACTTACAGACACTACAAGTTTTTGCACAAGACATGTGTTGTTGGCACCCACTGCAAACTAAGAATAATACAATTTATTATGTTTTAATTTGTAGAGATCATTTTGAAATGAGGTCATATCTTTACTGACTTTTTAAAATTAAATTCAAAATCAGTGATTCATTTAAATTTACGGCTGCAAATAGTTGTTGAAATTAATTTGAAAAGTTTTAAAGACTCGACGAAATTTTAATCTAAACAGAAGATCGTGATCATAGTATAAGGTCTGATATATCGACTAGGTATGAAATATTTATGCAAAAACTATGATATGGGTTATGAGCAGGTTACCATAATGTATATGGACATAAACGAATGCAATGTAACGAACCAGAAATATTTGTTATATTTTCAACCTACCAGGATATTGATGAGTCCATGAGGCCATTTACTCTAGGCAATATCAGTTTTACAAGACATGCATGGACTAAAAACAATATCATAATAATTAAAGAAGGTAGCTACATTGTGGAGGATGTAGCAAAATTGTAGTAAGAAAAATGCTGATTTGGACAAGTTTAGAGTAATGCTAGAAAACTCAATTTATTTAAATGCAAGATGATCTTGAGGCTTAAGCAAGCTAATGTTTGCCTTTTTCTCTACATCCAACGATGGCATTTTTAAAATGCATTTTACATTTTGATAAAGTAGTGTGTATTAACATCACTATTGGGTCTATCTCGTTGATTTCGGTTACATCCAGTTTTATTCAGTGGACATTTTTATTCTTTCTAGAAGACTGCACGGCATCTACATCTACTTTTTGTCGTATCCATTCTGTTTGTAGATGATTTTTGATGAAACACTGCAGTACAAGAGACAAAATGCTATTTCTACTTTGGAAATAGAAAGAAATAACCAGTTTTCTTTAATTCCGGAAAATCTATAACAATTTGGTCCAAAATTTCCAGTAAACCACTGCAAACTAAGAATAATAAAATTTATTATGTTTTAATTTCTGGCGACCATTTTGAAACGAGGTCATTTAAAGTTACAGCTGCAAATAGTAGTTGAGATTAATTTGAAAAAATTTAAAGACTCGACGAAATTGTAATCCAAAAAGAAGATCCTGATCGTAATATAAGGGCTGATATATCGACTAGCTATGAAATATTATTGCAAAACCCATTATGTGGGTTATGACCAGGCTACCGGAATATATTCTGCTTTTCAAAAGAAATGAACCACCCCGTAGGAGTAGACGAAGAACTTATTAAATTATGTAGAATCAGTTAGTCCATGTAGACCAGAGATGCACAGACCGCGGCCCGCGGGCCGCATGTGGCCCGCCGACAGCAAAAATAATATTCTCGTACATTCGAAAAATAATAAATATTAAAGTACTTTGTTTCTTTTGATATTGTGAGCGACGTCCATAAAACTGAGACGGGAGCTTATTGGTCAGCAAGCTATGTTTATAAAACCCATTCAAGATTCAGAAACAGCTACAGAAGTTAGTTATGAAATTTCTCGAATGATAGCAAAGCGAAGTCGCCCCTTCAATGATGGGGATTTTGTAAAAGAATGCATAGAAATTGCCGCTAAGAAAATGTGTCCAGAAGCAGCAAAAAAGTTTGAGAAAATTCAACTGAATCGTATGACTATCCAAAGACGAATTATGTCTTTGTCAGGTAATATTGCGGAACAATTAACTGAAAAAACTAAGATCATTGAATTTTTTTCATTAGCACTCGACGAATCCACTGATATTAGTTCCACAGCTCAACTTCTCATATTCATACGAGGTGTTACTCAAGATTTTGAAGTCTTAGAAGAGTTATTAGGAATGTGTTCATTGAAAGGTCAAACCAAAGGAGTTGATATACTCAATGTACTTTTGGATGAGTGTTCAAAAACTGATTTGGACTTATCAAAATTATCGGGAGTTGCGACTGACGGTGCTCCTTCGATGATTGGTGTCAATTCCGGGCTAGTTACTTTGCTGAAAAAGCATCTGCAAGAAAAAAACATAAACGCTGAAGATCTCATGCAGTTTCACTGCATTATACACCAAGAAGCCCTCTGTTCTAAAAAAATTGAATTTCAAAATGTCATGAAAGTGGTAGTTTCGACTGTAAATTTCATAAAATCACGAGGACTCAATCACAGGCAATTCAAACAATTCCTTGATGACATCGAAAGCGAATATGGAGATTTACTGTATTATACAGAAGTAAGGTGGCTAAGTCGTGGATTGACACTGGAACGATTTCTAAATTTAATAGAAGAAATTGGAATATTTCTGGCGGAAAAGCAAAAGGATGTCCCGGAACTTAACAATCCTGATTGGTTGTGTGATTTGGCTTTTTTAGTTGACATTACAAATCATTTGAATGTCTTGAACACACGGCTTCAAGGCAAAAATCAACTGATATCCCAGCTCTACGCTCATGTATCATCCTTTCAAAGCAAGCTGACACTTTTCAGATCGCAATTGAATTCTGGAAATTACAATCATTTTCCGAATTATAAGAAAATGGCTAAAAAATTCAACAAAACTGCGATTAATTTCAGTTATGTAGAAAAGCTAGATATTTTGATTCAATCTTTTCAAGACAGATTTTCGGAGTTTAAAAAAGTGAAACCTCTGTTGGACATATTCAGCAATCCTTTCACGATTTCAGTTGAAAATGCGCCAGAGTCAATGCAGTTAGAAATTATCGACATTCAAAACGACCAAGATTTACGCAACAAATTCAACGAAGGAGACTTGCAGAACTTTTACCGCTGCATTGATAAAAATATGTACAAAGAGTTGCGCATAAACGCTCTGAAATGTGCCAGCTTATTTGGTTCTACCTATATATGTGAACAAACTTTTTCAATACTAAATAATAATAAAACAAAAAATCGAAACCGCCTTGCAAATGATAGTTTGGAAGCAGTTTTACGTGTTGCTACAAGTAAATTTGAGCCAAATATAAAAAAGATTGTAAGCACTATGCAGTGCCACGCTTCAAATTAATAAATTCTTTTTCAATTTTAATACATTATTATCAATTCTTTATTGTCTTTAATTACCTATACTTCTGGCGGCCCGCCATCAGTTCATGATTTGCCCGAGTGGCCCCTAGTCTTAATAAGTCTGTGCATCGCTGATGTAGACAAACAAATGATTAAATTTTGACGGTCATCTGCCACAGCTGATAGAAATTATCTGTCTGTTAGGTCCTGAAATTGCGTGTTGTTGAATAGTAAAGTGTTGTTGAAAGTATTTTTCGGAATAGTTCGCCGTTTGTTTGTGATTGTTGTCATTGCATTAGTAAAGTAAGTGGCGATGAGGCTGTGATGAAAGTGGTGTGATGAATTATCGGGATGCATGAGGCTGGTTTAAGCTTTCGGGAAATTGGCGGACGCATGGGCCGACCTTACGCCACTATCAGACGGACTTGGATGGATTGGCAGAAAGAATGCTTAGAAACCCGTCGTAGAGGCAGTGAACGTCCTAGAATGACAGCAGCACGCGAAGATCGGCTGTTAAGGCGAAGTGCAATACAAGACCCAGTAGAACCAACGCGTGCTATTGCAATCAATTGGATACGAGTAATTGGTCGCAGAGTGTCTATGAGTACGATTTATCGTCGAGTACGCACATTTGGGTTACGTTCATATCGTCCTTATTTTCGTCTTCCTATGACTCAACAATATAAAGATGCCAGACTGCAGTGGAGCCAAAACCGACAACAGTGGGAACATGAATGGGAAACTATCGTCTTCAACGACGAATCCCCGATTTTGCTTATGGAATTCTGACGGATATTTACGGATCAGACGACCTAGAGATCAGAGGCAAAATTTACAGTTTGTTCAACGTTGCCACACGGCTCAAACTCCTGGTGTAATGCTGTGGGGAGCAATACGCTACGGTGGCAGGTCTCCTTTGACATTCATTTAGGACAGCCTAAACGCGCGCCGTTACATTGACGCCATTCTGGAGCCCGTGTTAGTGCCTTTCCTCCAAGACCTTCCAGAGGCCGTCTTCCAACACGATAATGCGCGACCTCATATTGCTCACGTAACGTTAGAGTTCCTAGCACAGAACAATGTTCTGCAATTTCCTTGGCCGGCAAGATCCCCGGACTTAAATCCTATTGAACATGTCTGGGATATGATGGACAGAAAATTGCGTCGATTACCCCATCCTCCCAACACTTTCGAGGAATTACGTCAACAGCTACAGGTAGCCTGGAATCAGCTGCCCCAAGAGGCAATCGACCACCTGATTTCCAGCATGCCACGAAGGGTTACTGAATGTATAAGAGTATGCTGAGATGTAACACATTATTAACGATATTGTCAATAAATATTGTCATTTGTTTATGAAAATTTAATCATTTGTTTGTCTCAAGGCACTAACTATTTCTACGTAATTTTGAAGTTCTGCGTCTCCTTCTTCGGGGTGGTTCATTTCTTTTGAAACCCAGTGTATATGGACATAAACGAATGCAATGTAATGAACCAGAAATATTTGTTATATTTTCAACCTACCAGAATATTGATGAGTCCATAAGGCTATTTAGTTTAGACAATATCAGTTTTACAAGACATGTATGGACGAAAAACAATAATACAATAATTAACCATCGAGCGGGCGCGCCCGATTTTATAACACGAGCGGGCGCGTGTCATAAATTTTATGACATCAGGTCCGTATTAATAAGTATTACGTTACTTTTAATAGAACACACATTTTGCTAGAGTAAAAATATTTAATTTATATTAAAGCGGATTTAGCCGCACGTCTCTCAAGACGGCTAAACCCGAATGATTCTAGTTCTAGGTCTTGTGTTAGTTCTAGTGATAGTTCTAGTTTTAGTTCAATAAAAATATGCAACATAGTGATTTCTTATGCTAACTAGCGCTACCTACCATTGTCATTAGAACTAACATTAGACCTAGAACTAGAAACATTCGGGTTTATCCGCACGTCTCTCAAGACGGCTAAACCCGAATGATTCTAATTCTAGGTCTTGTGTTAGTTCAAGTGATAGTGCTAGTGTAAAACTAGAACTAACACTAGACCTAGAACTAAAAACATTCGGATTTAGCCGCACGTCCCCCAAGACGGCTAAACCCGAATGATTCTAGTTCTAGATCTTGTGTTAGTTCTAGTGATAGTGCTACTGTAAAACTGGAACTAACACTAGACCTAGAACTAGAAAGTTTCGGGTTTAGCTGTGCGTCTGAAGACGCACGACTAAACCCTAATGTTTCTAGTTCTAGGTCTAGTGTTAGTTCTAGTTTTAGTTCAATAAAAATATGCACCATAGTGATTTCTTATGCTAACTAGCGCTACTTACTACTGTCTCTAAAACTAACATTAGACCTAGAACTAGAAACATTCGGGCTTAGCCGCACGTCTCTCAAGACGGCTAAACCCGAATAATTCTAGTTCTACATCTTGTGTTAGTTCTAGTGATAGTGTAAAACTAGAAATAACACTAGACCGAGAACTAAAAACTTTCTGATTTAGCCGCACGTCTCTCAAGACGGCTAAACCCGAATAATTCTAGTTCTACATCTTGTGTTAGTTCTAGTGATAGTGTAAAACTAGAAATAACACTAGACCGAGAACTAAAAACTTTCTGATTTAGCCGCACGTCTCTCAAGATGGCTAAACTCGAATGATATTAGTTCTAGGTCTTGTGTTAGTTCAAGTGATAGTGCTGCAATACTAAGTTAAATCTTTTTAAATGCATAATATAAGTAAATATACTACAAAAACGAAAAATGTCATAAATTTTATGACAGCGCGCCCGCTCGGAGGTTAAAAAAGGTACATTGTGGAACACTAGTGAGTTACACACTTGCATACAACCTAACGTCAACTCCAAATACGAAAAAACAGACGGCATAAGCTGTGTTCACCTTCACACACATATCCAGTTCTTCAGCGATGCTACTACAAAACCTCTGTGGTAGAATATCAATTAATCAATCAGAGCCAATGGTAGTTGAATGCTCATCCGTTACAAAATCAAAAATAAAGCTGTGTACTATCAGAGTACAAGTGATAAGAACAATAGCTTAACTTTTCAAACAGGTCATTGATGTAAGGTGTAAGTAAAATTGGCTCTATGTTAGAGGCAGTTATGTAACTATTAAGAGAACAACGAGTCCGAGAACCAATTTTTTTCTGTCAAGTAACCATATAGACAGCATTCATTTCAGAGACTTGCTTTTCCAATATGAATGTCATCAAAATACAGTGATATGATATCTACTGAACCACTTACCCGAGTGAACATGCTCTAAGGAGGTACTTCCAAGGAAACGAGATCAGAAAGTATGTAATTGAAGCCACCATAGGTGTCAAGTCACACAATGACGCAATAACAACACAGAGAATTGTTTGCAAAATTATGCTCAAGGTTTATCATTGAAGGAAGCTTTAATGTTAAACACATGGCGTGGGGTTCGCAATTGATAACGCCTGGTGAAGATAGTGAATTGCTGAGTGCTATTAATATATCATTCAGGTGAAATGATAATTGCAGTAGTAATAGTAGATAATTGCAATAGTATTGCCTACCTATTTGCCAACCGGCAACAAGAAGGTGTTAAATCTGCTGGACTTCTAAATCTCAAAGGGTATATCAACAAATCAAAACAAAACTAAAAGCCTGAATAATATATGACCACATCAAAAAACTAATGAAGCAAAATTTTAGTAAGAAATATCCTGTTATGGACAAGTTCAGAGTAATGCTAGAATACCTAATTTTGTTTAAATGCAAGATGATCTTGAGGCTTAAACTTAAAATCTTATAGAACAAAATCGAGCAGCTACAAAGGAGGTTACTCTTATAGCAAAAGAAAAATCAAAACATGAAGTTTATTTGACAGTCTCTCTTATTTCATTTTTATTAGGATTTTGTACCTGATTGTTGAAGTACATGGCAATTTAGCCACTCATTCATAAAAAAAATTTGCGAGGCCCACGATTACACGCGTTCTGCTTATTAGAAATAAAAGAATCAAACAGCATTGTAATCTGTAAAGTATGAACTTGTTTTTGAACTAAATATAATAAATATTTAAAGGTAAAGTTTTGGCATTTTGTTGAACATTAAATAAACGGCTTGACGAATCAGAATTCTAGTTTGCAAAGTACCTACATGTGTACTGAAGAAGTCGTTCAAATTTGAAAAGAATTAGTTCGATAGATTTCGAGATATTGATATGATAAAAGAAAAGAGAAAAGCAAGAAGCCGCATACAAAAGAAAAATTTAACCGAATGAGCAATTAAATCAAACAATTTAACCATAGATGCTTCGAAAAATATCTTAATGGTTAAAGTCTGGAAGCAGGCAGAGACTAGAAATACTTGTTTAATGCCTACTTGAGACTGAAGCATGTCTCGCAATTTTTTAAGATTACCCAGTTAATTATGCTCAAAAACCCTGACAATCGCCGGTTTGCTAATTGCATTTATTTCGTTGTTTCCTGTCATTTCCAAATTATTTGAAAGATTACTGTTAATCAGTCATCAATATATCAGACTTCCAGTTTGGATTTTGCAATCGCCATTATACAATAGATCAAGTATTACTGAAGTTTCATAGACGTTTAACAGGGTGTGGCACCATTTTTCTGAAAGAGAGTTTGGAGTGTCACATGATGGGTCATAGTTAATATTCAAACCGATCTTGGCTGGAGTTTCACTCCATTATCTACTGTTTATAGCAGACATTCCTATTTCAAAAGATGCTGTACTTGGATCATTCAATTCAAATGAAAGCTATGGAAAGATGTCAAGTAGCAGTTAACAGCTGGAAATCGGTCTATGCCTATTTTGTAGTAACCTAACTGTGTTTCTTGGATTTCTCGAGCAGATTGTATAAAATATCTCGATTTTAATGGCAGATTGAACTGGACGCATGATGTTAGACGAAAGCTAAGCAGATTAGACTCAAAAGTAGACAAATGTTAGAGAAAGAGACTAGTTTATCGGTCTATAATTAAGTGTAATTAATTGATCATTCAAGTAGCCAAACAATTTCTTAGACTGATTACCATTGCTTATCGTTACATTGCGAACTGCATGATTACCTCAAACCCAAATAAGTCTACGGAGTGATCCAAAATATCACAGCGACACACGTAAAAAGCCTGATGCGATATTTCAACGTTGAAGTCATTCAGCTCTTGGGAAATATCCAAGAACTTAGAAGTTCGAAAGAAACTAAACTTAATGAACTTTTATAATGTCAAGATTAAATTTAGTTTGAACTTATAAAAGGATTTCAAAAATTTCATCCACGATTTGCGATTAGACTAATCGCAGTTAACAACCCGAATTATTTCTTATTGTGTTCCTCTACTCTTCTTGAAGTTCGACGATGGCTTTTTGGTTGATTAAAGTCCGATTCTTGTTGCGTTCAATGCAATTTTTTTTTTTTTTTGAGGATGTAAATGTTAATGAAGTAGAAGTGTTATTGCATGTAGAGAACATTTTCCATAGATGTAATAGAACAGCTTTGTTTACCTTTGTTGTTTTCTCTGAAATCAAAAAATAGGTTGCTTCTGTCATCTTTCTTGCCACTGAGATATTTGAGAAGGCTGTATACAAGTGGACTGTGTTAGATAGATCCTGCAGACGCTCGAGCAACATCTGTTCCTGGTTGCCAAGAGATTGATATCATCATCAGCACGACTCTATGCTTCTTTGGTGGCGATTTTCATTCAAATTCTTCTTTGCGAAAGCCATATTGGCTTGATCTACGCATTCTGTTCTGTCAGCATTTCTTGTGTCAACCAGTTATTTTTCAATGTTTTTGGAGGTACCCACCATCCTTTTGGTTTCCGCTATGTCCGCACCTTCACACAGCATATATCATTGGTCCGGGTAGATAGGCAGTTGTTTCTCCAGAGCTTAGTGATTCTTAGTGCTCCCCCTATTCTGAGTGATTTGTTGACCTTTTTTTTTTGGATTTTCGATAAGACGAGCTTACGCCCAAATAAGTGTACATAGTCTGTTAATTGTCCTATCATGTCCTATTATCTAACTTTAAACTCGGCATCATATTGCGTTAATATTTTTAAATGTTTTTCCTATTCATCATATAGTAACATCTGTAAACATATTGTGGAGTTATCAGCTGTCTGGGGTTCTAAAGTCTACAGGTTTTGCAAACAGAACTTCTGGCATTAGCTTTGTAACCGACGAAAATATAAAAATATATGCATTTGCATATGCAAGAACATGTGTTGTCACAAATCAAGAGGTTTATGTCAGTAAACAACTTAAAGAATTCTGTGAAATTCAAATTCATCACACTTTAAATGATATTAGACCTGTATCGGTTCTTCCAGTTCTGTCTAAGGTACTGAAAAAGATACTGGCATCACAGTTGACGGGTCACCTAAATCAGTTTGAAATCTTGCCCAAAAGTTGTGCCACTGCGCTGGCAAACGTTATGGATGACATTGTTGCGGTTAGGGATGCGGGATTAACTACAGTGCTTGTGCTTTTGGATTTTTCAAAGGGTTTTGATATGATCGATCATAGGTTGCTGTTATGTATGCTTCATTATGTTGGGATGAGCCAGTGTGGTGTTTAGTTAATGGATGATTATTTGCGAAATCGTACACAGAGTGTGTTGTTTGGGGGCAGTCGATCCAGCATCTTAAATGTGAAATCGAGTGTGCCCCAAAGCTCAGTGCTTGGTCCACTTTTGTACTCGATATATACACTCAATATTCAAAAGTACATTCGTACCTGTCTCTATCATCTCTATGCGGATGATACACAGATATATTACTCCTTTAAGTCATCGGATGTTGCGTTAGCTTCTAGTCAAATCAGAAAAGAGAAGAAATAAACTCGCTGCGCAGCGGGATCTGGGATTGCTTATTGGGGGGGCTGAGGTGATGTATCAGGATTCGGCCAGGTATTTGGGAGTCTGGATAGATTCAGAATTAAGATTGAGGTAGTTTGTGTCCTGCCTGGTCAGGAGGGCGTTTGCCAGTTTAAAGCTGTTATATTCACACAAAACGGTTTTGAATGTCAAACTTAGAAATACTAAACTATTTCATTGATCTTAATCGTTGCTTTTGTTTTAAGTCGAGATATGACATTGCCACACCTTCGTTAGGTGTGGCAATGTTCGATATGTTCAAATTGGTCAATTGGTGGTTCTGGTCAAACGCTGTTTGAGATATTTAACATAATCCATTTATATTGTTATCTATCTATAGTTTTCTTTTCCGGGCTGCGTGGAGGTGTTGATCGTGACTATGTTACGAGCCAAACGCAGTCAATTTGGTTGCAACCCCGTTCTATTGTAATACAGGGTATTCAGAAATTGGCGGAAAATCTACACGTAGCGACATTCTTCGTTCGATTCTAAAGCGAAAATCTTAATTGTAAAATGTTGTACCATGCTTCATACGTCTTCAGGAGGTTCTCAAATTTCGGATAATTTGTCCATAAATAATCATTAATATCCAAAATCTGTTGATAAATAAGCTGTAATTTAGAATGAAAAGAATGTTGAAAACTAGTTTTTTTGTTAAAGTTATTTTCTTTAGCTTTAAAGTTCGTTTTTAACATTCTTCCATTATCATATCTTCATGAAAAACACATTTGGCAACATAGTAGAACAATATTTTAACATTAAGATTTTCAATTCAGAGTCGATCGTAGAATGTCGCTACGTGTAGGTTATCCGCGAATTTCTAAACAGCCTGTATATATTGCTTTTAACATTTTTTTTGTATATTCATGTTTGATTTTTTTTATGTTAAATATGTAAAGTATGTGGGTTGTGCCAACAAATATTATTATTATTGTTATTATCTTACTACCATTCGTCTTCTTTGAAATAGATTACCACATTATTATTTCAGCAATCTTTAAAATATTTTAGATCGAAAGATTCTAATGGATAACTTCTATAACCCGAATTTTAAAGACTTATCTAGAACCCAATAAATTTATAATCAGCAATCTTTTTTGAAATACCTGTATATAATACCTTTTTTTAGAGCTTACATTTTAAAGGTTTGAAAATCTTTTTGTAAGTACTTACTCGTTCCTAAATGCTGTTGACAATTCGAAAAACATTGAGAATTTTGTTGGCAACGTTGACACACTAAATAAAAAATAAAACTTCATTCCTTTTAATACACACTTTTCAATACTTACATGAGTTGTAATGTGCATTGCACGATGAAGCACAAGGAAGGTGACCACCACAATTTTGGCACACTAACATTTAAAAATTTTTTTTATACTTATAGAAAAATTATTTTTATATCACTTACTTGTGTTCATAAAATGAGAACAAGTTTGGTGACACGGCATATGAAATTGGCACTTTGGGCAAACTATAAATAAAAAAAAATTTAGACTTCTAAAAAATTATCGTGTTCGTTTATCTTACCAACTTCAAAGTGTGGTCTGCAATTTTGGAAACATGCCAAGTGATTTTGATGGCAATTTTGGCAAGCTGAAATGAAACGATATCAGTTTGATGTGGTAAATTATTCATAATATTACTTACATGGTATTATTACAGGATATGGAACTGGTACTGGAATTTGTACAGGAACGTGAATCGGGTTATTAACAATTTGAATCTCCTTAAATGGTACGGGAATCGGAGTCAATTTATCGACAACGATCGGTACACTAACAACGTTTTCAATATAATGGGGTACTGGAACCGGAACTCTAACCGGTTTTTCAACAACCGTTGGTACTTGCACTGGTACGTGCTGGGTTATGTATTCCGTGTGTTTAACAGGATAAGGCATTGGAATTGGTTTATCAATATACGTTGGAACATTTACTAATATATACTTGTAGTGAGTTTGATTAAATGGTATGTAATAAGGAATTGGTCTATCAATTGGAACTTGTACCGGGTATATTATAGGCCTATCTACGGGTGTTGATACAGGTACGTATTGGGTGTTATTAACGAAATACGGCACTGGTTTTACAATTGGTACTTCTACTATTTTCTCAATAATTTTAGTTTCATTAGATGGAACCGGAACGTATACTTTTTTCTCTACAACTTTTTCCACTTCAACTAGTACTGGTCTATCAATATAATACGGAACTCGAATTATTTGTACGTTAGTACCATTAGGTCCTTCATTAATTTGTGAAGATTTGCGATCTGCTACAGAATGTACTAATATATTATTTTCGTTAATAGTTGTTACATTAATCGGGTTATGCAAAGTATTGTTTTGGTTAATTTCGTTTGAAATTGTAACAGTAAGATTCGATTGGTTTGGCACAGATTTCTTGTCATTAACGATAACCGTTTTTTGTGTAGAATCAATTAATTCAGTTTCGGATTCCGTTTTATTACTGGAACAAATGATGTCTTCACAGTTGCAGTTGTTGCAGCGGTTACAACACGGTGGGTTTTCATAACAACAGGTTTCAATTGAACAACTCGAACAACATCTCCTATTACAATGTGCGAACGTTGAGGATATAATTGGAAGAAGGAGTAAAAAGGTTATTAGATATCTCATCTAAATTGAAAATAAAATTTTTTTTTAATAAAAAAAGTAATTGATTAATTCTAAATCTTACCTTGCGAAAACGATGAACTCTAAATTCAATTAATCCAAGTTCATACTGTCTAAGATCAGTTTACTACTGACAAATCTTTTTAAAAATTTCTAAACTTAAGCTTTCTCCCACATTCTTTCCGAAATAAAAATAGTTTCTTTTTTCAAGCCAAATCTCCCACATTTATAATAAATTTGTTGGTAATATATACTTTTTTTCTGTAATTCCAATTTGTTACACAACAAATATGTTTAATTTGAAGGTCGTGTTGAAATATTATTAAACTAGTTAAATCTACGTTTCGGTGAAATTACATAACCTTTTTTACGTTTATTTTCACATTTTTGCCAGTTACGAAAAAATATGCGCGAATACTTGCATATATCATGGATGATGTGAGAAACATCAAAGATGATGTTTAAGTATGTGAAAGACTATGATGATAGATGATGATCAAGATCTTGAGGTAGACCAGGACAGTACTGACAAGTACCGTGGATTAGGTTAAGAAATGTCAGTGAAGATGCAGAGGAAAGCCGTAATGATATTAAGGTAAACCTGCTATGATGACAGATAATGACGAGGTTAGTGATGTAGACGATGTTGTGGAAGGCCAGCGATAGTGTTCGTAGATGATGGGGAGTATATTGTGGAAAGCCATGTAGTACTGATGAGTGTCAACGGTTATGTTAAGAGATGTCAGAGAAGATGCCGAGGGATGCCGAAAAGATGGTAGTTAGGATCATCGAAGACTCTGATAACAGATGATGAGTAAAATCAACGTAGACAATATGTTGCGAGAAACTAGGACAGCGTTAAGAGTTATCAGGGACAATACGCAAGGATGGCAGAGACGATGTTGTGCATACTGATACCATACATTGATGTTGTGTAAAACCTGCTATAATATAGGAGGATACCAAGAACGATACTTACAGGTATCAAGTATGGTGATATAGATGGTGAGGAAGATCCTAAGGTAGGCACAGTGTTGACAAATGTCACAGATTATGATAATAGTTATTTAGAACAATGCTGAAGAATGCGATACTGACGCAGAGGAAAATGTTTAAAATAATGTTAAAAGATGTAGAAGAATGTTGAGAAAATCTAGCGATAATACGGAAGGATATGAAAAGCGATGCTTAAAGTTTAACGATATCAAAGACAATGTGAAGCACGATGTAAAGGATAATGTGAATATCGAGGACTATGAGGAATGTCTTAATTAAACGAGAACAGTGTTAAGAGATGCAGATGACGATATTGAGAAGTATAGGTGATGTTGAGGAAAGCCAAACTACTTTGGAGGAAATTGTTGAAAGATATCAAGGGTAATGTTAATAGATAATGAATGACGCTGGAATAATATTGTAAAGGGATGACGTAGACCATGTTAAAAAAGACCAGTAATAGCCTAATAGAGGAAGATATCAAGAATGGTGCTAGGACGTTTCAGTGATAATGTTGAAAGATACCAAGTACATTAAGACACACGGATGTTGTCATACAACGATGTTGATAGATGCAGAGGAAAATCTTAAGAGAGACCGTAAGGAAACCTAAGGACGGTGTTGAAAGGTGTCGTAAGTGACGTTGAGGAAGGCCAACGTTGACATTGAAGGATATTAGGGATGATGTTCAAACATATCGGTAATATTAGTAGATGATGGGGAATATAATATACAGGGTGGTTCAGTTTTTAATCGGGAAACTTTACTAAGATGTAGTACTTGCCAAAATAACACAAGTTTTTTATATAAACATGGGGTCGCAACTCTTTTGTTTTCGGGCTATGAGCTGTCAAAGTTAAGCCAAAAATTTACATTTTATCTTTTATTTCGGGTATAAGTAAACCGTAGAATTTGAAATTTTGTATGTATGCACTACTAGTTAATATCTTATTTTCAACCATACCTTAAACTTCCCTAGCGCCCTCTAAGGGGATGAAATTCACAACCCCTTTGATTTTTTTTATAACAACTTTTTAACGCCATGGAATATTAACATAAAAAGATATGGGTTGTAAAGCTTATTCATTATTGGTATTTTTTTGTCTCTTTAGTTTTTTCCTTAAAGATAATAGNTGAGTATATTGTGAAAAGCCAGGGTAATACTGATGAGTATCAAGGGTTATGTTAAGAGATGTCAGGGAAGATGTCGAGGGATGCCGTAAAAATGATGGATAGGATCATCGAAGACTCTGATAACAGATGATGAATAAAATCTTGAGAAAGACCACAATAATGTGGAGAGATATCATAGACAACTACGACGAAGGTCAGGAACGATGGTAGTGGATATCAAGGAGAGTGTTAAGAGATGTCAGGGATAATATGCAGAGATGCCGTAGACGATGTTGAGGAAGACCAGCAATATTGTTAATAGATGGGGAGTATATTGTGAAAAACCAGGGTAGTACTGATGAATATCAAGGGATATGTTAAGAGAGGTCAGGGAAGATGCTGAGGGATGCCGTAAAGATGATGGATAGGATCATCGAAGACTCTGATAACAGATGATGAGTAAAATCTTGAGAAAGATCACAATAATATGGAGAGATATCATAGACAACAACGGCGAAGGTAAGCATCAATGTTGATGAATATCACTGAAGACGTTGAAGGATATCAGGGGTAGTGCTAATAAATGATGAATATGTTGCGAGAAACTAAAACAGCGCTAAGAGTTATCAGGGACAATATTAAGGATGCAGTAGACGATGTTGAAGAATGCCAACGATAATGTAAATAGATGATACTATTGATGAGTTTCAAGGATTATGTTAAGAGATCTTAGGAATAACGCATACTGATACCGTGTTGATGTTGAGTAAAACTTGCTATGATGTAGGAGGATACCAAAAACAATACTTACAAATATCAAGTATGGTGATATAGATGATAAGGAAGATCTTAAGGTAGGCACAGTGTTCACAAGTGTGACGGATTATGATAAGAATGTGACACTGACGCCGAGAAAAATGTTGAAAACAATTTTAAAAGATGTAGAAGGATGTTGAGGAAATCTGCCGATAATACAGAAAGATATCAAAAACGATGCTTAAAGTTTAGCGATATCAAAGACAATATGAAGCACGATGTGAAGGATAATGTGAATATCGTGGACTATGAGGAATGTCTTAATTAAGTGAGAACAGTGTTAAGAGATGCAGAGGACGATATTGAGAAGTATAGGTGATGTTGAGGAAGGCCAAACTCTTTTTTGGGCGATTTTTTTGAGATATCTCGGGTGTTGTTAATAGATGATGAATGACGCTGGAATAATATTGTAAAGGGATGACGTAAACCATGTTAAAAAAAACCGGTAATGGAGGAAGATATCAAGAACGGTGCTAGGACGTTTCAGTAATAATGTTGAAAGATACCAGGGACAAAGTTAAGACATATAACGGATGTTGTCAATGACAAAGTCGATGTTTAGCTATATCGAAGACGATGTTGATAGATACAAAGGAAAATCTTAAGGGAGACCGTAAGGAAACCCAAGGACAATGTTAAGAGGTGTCGTCAGTGACGTTGAGGAAGGCTAAAGTCGACATTGAAGGATATTAGGGATGACATTCAAACATATTGGTAATATTAGTAGATGATGGGGAAGATATTTCAATGTTGATAAATGTCAGGGATGATGTTAAGAGATGCCAGGAAAAAATGGAATGAAGGTAAGAGAATATCAACGACGATGCTGAAGAATCTCAGATTTGATATTAAGATATCTCAAGAATGATATTAAGAAATGTTAAAGATGATGTTTTATGATATCAAAAACGATATTGATAAATATTTAAGAAGATATTATTTGAAGCTAGTGTTGATATATTTCAGGAACGGTATTAACAAATTCCTCAGATAATGCTAAGAAAGAATTTGAGGATTTGAGTTACAATATTAATAGATGTCAGTGATTATGTTGAGAGATGTTAGGCAAAAAAATGAAAAGGAGGCCCTAAACGATATTAAGGAAGACTAGTAATGATGTAAAAGAATTACGTACCACATTAAGGGATGTAAGAGGATATCAAGGACCATGCTTGCAGAAATGAGGGTTAATATGAGAGATATAGATCTTGCCATAATAACGCTGATGAAGACCTATGATGAGAGATGAAGGGATGTCAGGGATAATGCTTAGAGATACCGTAGTGATGTTATGCAATATCTGCTATGAAGTGGGAGGATACCAAGGACAATGCGTGCTAATATGAGAGATGATATATACCATAAATGATTTTTAGGATTATCGAAGACTATGATGATAAATGATAAGGCAGATTTTGAGTGGGACAGAACAGTTTTGTGAGATACCTAGGACGACATTGAGAGAAGTCGCAGACATCATCGAAGGAGATAAGGGAAGATATTGATGAAAATCAGGGTAGATGTTGAATGATATCAGGGGTAATGTTTATAAATCAAGGAAAAGATATTGCTGGAAGTTAGAACAATCGTGAGAGATTTGTGATACTATTAATTGATGTAATAATGTAGAAGAATAATAGGAATATCTGAGATGATGATACAAAGGCGATGTTGATATATG
The DNA here is from genome assembly GCF_000648695.1 of Onthophagus taurus. Lineage (NCBI taxonomy): Eukaryota > Metazoa > Arthropoda > Insecta > Coleoptera > Scarabaeidae > Onthophagus > Onthophagus taurus. The sequence continues at coordinate 89,356 of NW_019280641.1, read as the reverse complement.
GATGGGAAGATCAAAGAGAAATTTGATAAAAGAAGAGTGTAGAAGAAGGCTAAGGTGAGATAGCCTGGCATGGTAAGTTAGAAAGAATTAGTTGAAAATAATGTTAAAGATCCTTTTATTTTATATGATATTTATTTTTTTTGCCAACGATGAGTTTGATGTTATATGATCAAGTTATATGAAAAGCAGTTTGGATAGAGAGAGTCGGAGGAAAGGGAGTTGGTCCCGAGGATGCCTTATGTTAGATTGAGCAATGTTTGATTCACTACGGACTTGGGAATAAGAAGAGGATCGAAGGAGATTATTGTTGCTTAGAGACGTAATAATACAAAATAATAAATATACACGATCACAAAGAAAGCCGAAGAGGAAGCCAATTCAAGTAACGGAAGATAACAGAGTCACTTATACCTTATTGATAAAATATGTTTATGCAGTTATAGATGGTAAAATGATTTTCATGGGATACTTGTTAAGAACAAGGTAAGTAAGGTGGGAAGTAAACTTTGAATAGTGCTGCGAAGCGAGTAATTAATGTGGAAGGATAATACGTTTTGGTTTAATACTGGATTGTAGAGCAGAAAATGAAAAATGTCTCATAAATGCTTCTCAGCGAAAAAGATGCCTATATTTGTAAATTATTATTTGAGACTTGTATATCTTTCCTTTTCGACTTGGGTAGGAATGATTTCGCATTCAAATGGCTGGGGATGGTAGCTCCAAGGCGGGATGGATTCTCTGGGATGGAGAACAAATGGGTCGAAGAAACTTGCACGCATAAACGGATACGAACTAATCCCAGTACACTCTTAAAACTAGTATAAATGTATGTGTGTGTAGACACATAGTAAGAAGTGGTGTCAAAAAAGTAACAAGAGAAATCGATGAAGGAAACTACTGTACACGACTGTCTTTGAACAGCAACTTTAGTAAAAATAGGAAAATAAAATTAAAGTATTCTCATTATACAAATATATTTATTTATTTTTAATTTGTTCTTACTTTTAATTTAAGTATTACAACATATTAACACTAAAATTCATTCCAATAACATAATAATAATTTTACTTTGTTAAGTATTTAAAATTTGTTGAATTATAAAGTTTGTATAAGCAGAAACTTTAGAAATTCTTCATATTCTTGGGTTGCGAAAATCTTAACACGTATTGGATTTTCACTCACTTTTAGGGCAAGTGCAGGCACAAACGCATGGTGCAGGTACAGGACAAGGTGTTGACAGAGGACACGGTGTAGGTTGTGGACACGGTATAGGTACAGGTACTTCAACACGAACAGGAATAGGCTGTGGCTCAAAAATAGGACATCGTGGACGTATAGAATATGGTACAGGGATATTTTCAGTTTTATCCTCGTCGGGTTTAGTCGGAAACACAGTTGTACTATTTATTTCAATTATATTGTATATAATTATGAAAACGAATAAAAATATAATTGAATATTTCATCTGGATAACAAAAACGTTTTATTAACTTAAAATCAAAATCCCATTTATTGAAAATCCTACCTTTTTGGAATATTAACAACCACAACGCAATTTCGTATAGTCTAAGATCAGTGACGTTCTGATCATCCTTTTTAAAACATTCAACACCCACGCTTTTCCCCACATTTTACGCAAAATAAATATAATTTTCTTATTGATGCCAAATATCTCCGATATTTATACTTTATTCAAATTTAAATATATATTTGAAACAGCATTAATGTATATATTAGTACAATGTTTACAATGAAAGTAGTTCGATTAAGAACCGCCGGACGATGTTGCTGTGAAGACAGAAGACCTGGCATAGAATTCAGTAGCATCTATGTGTTAAAATTAAATCATCAAAATTCGAAGGTAATGATGTGTGCTGAAAATTTCCATAGAATTGGAGAAAATGTGACGTTATAAGAACGTTTTAGAAAACAATATGAAATTATATGAGAATGATTGAAAGGCTAAGTCACACTTTGATTAAGATTTGGTGTTGGAAAGGAGAAAGTTGTCATCCTAAATCTATAGTTGCAGATAAGTTTGTTAATGAGTGATTTGTAGGTTGTGCATAGAAGGAAAGGGAAAACAATGATATAACCAGGATAACTGTAGAAGTAGATCTGTACATGGAATAATGCAAAGGTTTATGATGATATTGCGAGAGGGTTAAGATGATCTAATTAACACCACATTCATACAATATTGTGCAGCTTATATTGAAGCGAGTCAGCTGCAAGCAATCTTGGCTTAACTTGCAGCCGATATATTATGACTCCATCTAATCAAGTCGATGTTTGGATCTGAGCTTATTTGACTCCATCTAATCCAATCATCGGTCGTCAATGGGGGCCGACTCTTTACTATTTCTTACTTCTTCTTCATATTGGCTCGTCTTATAACAAAATTTGACGATCCAATTACTCCAGACCAATCCTTACAAATCTTTTTCCTGCTGTTTTACCTTCTGTAATCAATCTAAGGAGGTGTTATATTCTTGTGTTGTAACACACGTAGTTCAGCTAACTTTCCTTGACGGTATTCAAAAGCTCCATATTTTTACATTGCACTTCCACGTAGGTTATACTCTGTCCATGAAATTTGGTGATGCAGGAACATTTTGAGTGTCCAGCTTTCTGACCAATATGCGAACACCGGATAGTTTAAATATTTACAAGTAAAGACTTTTTTGCATTTCTTGCATGTTCTATTCTAGCTGCTACTTCGTTTTTGGGATCGCAATTAATTTAACACCCAGATATGAGGGTACTTGATCTATAGGGATGTCATTTATAAGGAGAGGCGTTTCTGAGAAGATCATTAGCATTGTCTTCGAGGTGCTTATTGATGTCTTACAGTTGGCTCTGTATCTACGAGTCGGTCATACTCTTGGCAAAAACTATCGTGTTGTTTGCGTAACGGAGATTTTTCACGTTGACGCCGTTCTTCAAAATCTTCAAGATCGCTATCTATTCCATATTGTCACCATCCACTCAAATTTCCGTGGTTTGACTCCAATACACATCGTCAAATCGCGTTCACTCCTACATATGTTAGGATCTCTGCACGGTTTTGATGTTGTATTTTGCAGGTCTTCAATCTCCTCGCAGCGTTCTTGTAGCCATCTATAATAGCTTTGTATTTATTAAGATCTTTATTTTTCTGTAATCTTCATTGGTCCATAACTTGTAGAATTTCATATGCAAGTAATATGAGCAGTTTATGTTAGAACACCTCGGCCTTAATCAACTTCTTTTTAACTGGAAATCGAGGTTGTCCATCTAATCAAGCTGAGGTTGCTTGCGACCGAGGTTGAATAGCGTGGTGAATTGATATCACATCCATGCTGTGTTGAGTAGCTTATATTGAAGCCTCAGGTGCAGCGAATTTAATAATAATAGACTTTATCAGAATTTTCACAAAATAACAATATAAATTTAACTGGTTGGGAAGGGCGAAGTTAAGACAATCGTCTTCTCTTCCACTCAACCCTGCCATAAAAATAAACAAAATATAACAAATAACAAAAAAAAAATGAATAAATACAAAACAAAACTAAACGAGATACAAATAAAACTAATAATAATAGTGCACTAATGAAAAATAAAACGAAAGAAAATATTTTTAAAGATTGTAATACAGTTGCATAAAAAGCATCGCATTCCACGTGTCCCACCTGTATCTGATCACAGTGATCACATTGTTCTCCATACAACAATTTTTGATCTTTACTTGAAACGACGGCAAGCTCAACATTTTCAATGATTGGGGTAAGCTATTATAAAATTTAGGTAAGTTGTAAGAGAATAATTTCTCAAATAATGTAGTAACGTGTAGCGGTGGTGTGACAATACCCTTGCTTCCAATGTTTAAGCTATATCAGTGCGGAATGTAATCTTATCATACAAATAAGATGGACATTTAAGCAACTGTAACGTATGATAAAATGAAACCATATGGACGGTTAAACATATTCAGCCACCTAAGAGCGATCAGCCAGTGTGAGACATGGCACCCTCGTCGAAGCCCGAAAATCATTCGGAGACATGAATTCTGAACACGTTGAATCCTTTGTGATGTTTTTGAGTTCAGACAACTATGATATACTGTATCACAAAAGCTAAAATGGCTCAGTACTAAGGAATCGCAAAACATAACCTTTGTGCTGCGATTTAAAATATTCCTCATGCTATATATGAGCTTCAAAGCAGCAAATGAAGTTTTTGTTTTGTCCAGGATGTGCTTTTCGAACTTAAGATTCGAGTCGAGCTGTAATCCTAAATTTCTAGCACACTCCCTAACACCAATAAATTTACCACCAATATTGATTTTAAAATTTTCTGCAAGAGAGTCTCGTGCACCCCGCCTGCCAAAGAGCATAACCACTGATCCATTTGAATTTACTCGTAACGAGTGTTTAGTGGATACATCTATCAGATTATTTATGTCCTCACTCAATTTAACTTGAGCAGTGGCCATGTCCATAGGCCAGAACGATACATAGATTTGGGAATCGTCCGCATAAAAATGTGACTAAAAATTTCAAAACTGTCGAAAGATTAGAAGTGTAGATACAAAACAGTAGAGGTCACAAGATAGAACCCTGTAGCACTCCTGACTTCAAGCCTCACAGTTCAGATCTCCGATCACCCAATTTAATCGCTTGTTGTCTGTCTGACACATAACTATCAATCATGCTCATAGAAGAATCATTGAACCCAATGAAGGATAAGATAGCTGAGAACATCCTATGATTGACAGTATCAAAGGCCCTACTGTAGCACAACTAATCAGTAAGCCTATTTTGATCCGCCGCAAACAATTTTGTCATCAACTATATGCGTTAATGCTGTATCGCAACTGTAATTAGCACGAAATCCAGACTGTATCCTAGGCAGAATATTAAGTTTATCGAGAAATTCCCGAATTTGATTATTTACAATTTTTTCTAATACTTTAGACAAAACAGGGAAAATACTATTGGTCGCAGGTCCGAAAATGTCATAGGATTTTTAATCTTTGGCAAAGGTGTTACTAAAGATTTCTTCCAACATTTTGGAAAGATTGACCTCGATAAGCATATATTAATAATTTGTGTGACGTAAGGAATGATGAAAGGACAACAGTAATGTACCATCACAACCGAGAGTTCATCATATCCCACACTGCCAGACTTGATATTTAACAAATGGCCCGCTACAATATGCCCCAAGACAAGCACAAAAGCAAACAATTCATTAAAGGTAGACTTTTTCGTGGTGTATAGGCCTGAATTAAGTCTGGATCAGCGATCATTGGGTTTTCCGCAGCTTGTAAAAAATTATCATTCATATCTTCAAAGTCATTCAAATGTTGTGGAAGTACCTGCTCTTTTGATTTGGTAACATTCAGATGCCGTAGTGATTTCCAGAGATCCCTAGAACTTTATTTTTAAAAGATGATTTATATTCATTAAGTGCTAGTTCAGTTTTAGACTTTTTATATTTGCTGTAAAGACCATCTCTAAGCTTAATCATGTCTCTAAGCAGGTCTCTAATCAGCCATTTGAATTCGAGGTCGTTTGCGGCAGAAAGTGGTTACAGGTGGTTCCTACGTGGTAAAGGCGATGAAGATATTATTGATAAATATCACACTGGCGAAATCAGTACGAAGTTGTTTGAGTTTAATGCAGTTTCTTGAAATGATTCAAAACCGATGACTCGATAATACCCATTGCTTAGAGAGGTGTTGTTATTAAGGGGAGTAGCAAAGCGGGGGTTGTGTTATGGAAAACAGATTACTTATGGACTATCGCGAAAGCCGAAGAGTAAGTCAATTCTTGGGATGAGAGAAAGCAGAGTCCCATATACCTTATTGATAAAGTGGGTACTTGGATCTAGCTGAAGACGACAAAATCATTTTTATGGGATACTTGGAATATGTAGGGAACAAGATAAGTTATGATGGGAAGTAAACTTTAAATAGTAGTACAAAGTGAGAGTGGGCAAAGCGCTTTACACTCTAAACGGTTAGAAATTCTTGCTGTATTGTTTGAGGTGGAACAATAACTTAGGTAAAAATAAGGAAATTAAAACATTCTCATTTTACAAATATATTTATTTCTTTTTAATTTGTTATAAACTTTCAATTTTAGTATTACAACATATTAACACAACAATTCATTCCAATAAAATTAGAAATAATTTTAGCAATTATAATGGTATGGACATCTACATTGAATGAGTAAAGAGAGAATCCCACTTAAGGGTTTGTGTAAACAGAAACTTAGAAATTTCTTATATTCTTCTGATTTTATAACTAATGCTAAACCAACAACAGGAAGTACTTTATAATTTCCGCAAAAGGATTGCGAAAACCTTAATTTGAATTAGTTTTTCACTTATTTCTAGGGCAAGTGCAGGCACAAACGCATGGTACAGGACATGGTGTTGATACAGGATATGCGGTAGGTTTTGGACACGGCACATGTATTGGTACTTCAACACGTTGCAGTATATAAATAGGGTGAGGTGGGTCTTTAATATGACAGGGTATATGTACAGGAACTGGTAGATAAACATTTTTAACCTCGTCGGGTTTAGTCAGAAACACACTTGTACTATTTATTCCAATCATGTTGGTAATTATGAAAACGAATAAAAAATATAATTGAATATTTCATCATTTTCCCCACATTATACGCAAAATAAAAATAATTTCCTTATTGTTGCCAAATATCTCCGATATTTACAAAGACTTTATTCAAATTTAAATGTACATATACTTAAAAAAATTTATTTTCTACAAAAGATCTGTTTAGAACATCCACACACTACAATATTTGCGGATATTATTTAGGTTAGATTCAGTTCAACGTTCCAAATTGCTTATCTTCCTTACATCTCGTACATACATATTGACTCAAGTATTATTTAGAGTTGAACATTAGGTACACAGCAATTCTAAAAAGCGAATTTCTTGCATGTTTCGTAATGGGAAGGTAAATATTTTATTTAACACTTTAACAAACCCCCTTCACACGCTAAAAAGAAAGACAGTTCTAAATAATGTTATAAATCTTTTATAAATAATTACTTACGTGATTGAATTCGAGGTTTTTGTGGGTTTTGTTGGATATTTGTTGGATGTGTTAAATGATATCGCTGAGGTGGTATGTAATAATAATAATTGAAAGGAATTTGATTATTTCGATAATATAAGTTTGGATTTTCAAATTTTGGAGTTAAATTAGTTTTTGTTTGATTTTTGGTTTCGTTTTTATTAAAATTTTCAGTTTTAGGTTGAAGAATTTTTTCGTTTATTGTTATATCATCATTGATTTCAGCACTTGCAATAATTTTAATATTATTTAAACTTGTACTAAAAATCCTAACGGGATTTTCAATTTTTTGTGCATTCCTCAAGGTATTATTTATCTTAATAGAGACGTCAACATTTCCTTCAAACGATTGTGTTAAATTTCCTTTATATGGATACGATATGTTTTCTTTTTTGCATTCTTGTACCCAACACTTCTCTTGGCATTCTTTCGTTAAACATTTTATTTTGCACATTCTCAAACAGTCATCATCTTGTCCAACACACCAATTTATTATAATTGAAAAACACCACAATTTTATTACTCTTAAAAAAATAATCTGTATGAAATTAATACAAAGAAATATTTTATTAATAAAAAAAAATAAATATTGATTCATTTTTTTACCTTCATCTTGAAGAAATCTCGAACGAAACTGACCGTTACTAATTTCAAATAATTTCATTTTAAAACTTGGTTTATACAAAATGTATACAAATGTGCGCGTTGTATATTTAAAGTGAGAATGTAGTTTATATTTACAAAAAATCAGGGTTACTATTATACAGAATGTTAAAGAAACTATTTTTAGAGGAAAATTAATAATTTTTAAGGTTTTTCGTCGAAATTAGAAATCGAAAATAGTTTCATTTTAATGGTAAGATTTATTACAAATTAAATCCATACTCATAAGATAGCAACGAATGTGTCTGGGATTAATGTATAAAATGATTAAACGGATTAATGTAAGGAAATAAAATGTTATATAGATGCAAAGTACCTTAGCTTCGAAGTTTCTTAGTTTCGAAGATGAATAAAAATTTCCTTGTCCAGACCATGCAAAATTCCATTTCTATTAAAGATTTGGAGATGCTAGCAGCAGAGATGATGTTTTGGAGAAGATACCGCGGCATAGCCACGCTGGACCGAGTTGAAAATGAGGAAATAAGAGGAAGAATGACGGCACAAAGCTCAATAGTAGACACTATAAATGAAAAGCTACTAAAATGGTATGGACATCTACACCGAATGAGTAAAGAGAGAATCCTACTTAAGGTTTGGAACTGGGTGCCAGGAAAATGTATCCAGGATATCAATGTGGAGATGAAGAGGAGAGAACTGGGTGATTATGATTAGAATGATAACGACCGCTGGCGAATGGGATGCAAGAAATGGCAATAAAAAAAAGCTGGAAACACTCGTCAAATAGACTAGAACTTGGAGATGTGAAAAAAAAGTCCGAAGATTTCGACCCTAGCAGCGTCCTTTAACAGTAGAAAATCGATTCTGTTGTTAACAAGAAACTTCGAAGATGATATCTATTATCAATAAAGGATATAGCACAACAAAAAACTATCAGAAAGAGTGGGACTGTCGAGAGATAAATCTCTTTGAATATCTCGCGTTTGGACAACTGGTACCATGCAGGCGATGTCTCTCCTCGATCAGTATTCTTTTCAAGCTATAATCAGCTGTGGTTCAGAAATGCTTTAGTACTAACTGTTTGTGCTACCATATCAGTAGTATAGAAACGCCGGTTCGATAGGAAGTTGCACCTCAGCACCTCCCGATGACGTCATCCGCTCAATGTAAAAGTATAGGGAGCACTTTGCAGGAAAAATTTTGTTTAGTTCCACTGCCCAACACTAGATGGCGCGAATTTTTCTAGTTACTTTTTTTTTTTAATCGCCGGATATTTAGTTACTTTTAATACTAACCAAATTTTTTTCCCAAACTTTTGTTGGCACCCCCTATACATTTACATTGAGCGGATGACGTCATTGAGCGGTGCTGAGGTGTAACTTTCTATTGAGAACCGGCGTTTCTATACTACTCATATCTGCCGCGTCATGGCTAACAACACCGGCGTATAACTTGTAATCCAGAGCAATTTTTATTTCGTCCACAAGTATGTTGTATATATTATACAGTTAGGTCATTAGGCAGCAAGCTTTTACGTATTTGATCGAACGCGAAGTTACAGATACTTGGCTGAGTCATAGTTGTTTTTTACAGATAGAGGTCTATCTCGTGAGGAGTAAGAGTTGGGAGTCCCGGGTTGAATTAAATCTGGTGGCATTGATAGATTACATGTTTGGTTATTGCAACTTTTGTACCCCAAACAAAAGGTATACCAGAAAGCAAGATATCACTTAAACTGCTGTTAAAACTGCATCACGAAGTAAATGCCATTTGGTGAGTGAACGTTTTTTCTTCGATTATTAACAATGTCTAGAAATGGTAGAAAATCGCGGTTTAACCAATTATCTGACTTTGAAAGAGAGCGAATTGTTGGCCTGCACGAGGCAGGTATTCCGTTTCTTGAAATTGATCGAAAATTGAATCGAAACCCTTCAACCGTGTTTCGAGCATGGACTGCCTGGTCTGAAGAACATAACCAAAATCGTCATCATGGAAACGGACGTCCCCGAGCGACTAACGAACGTGAAGATCTCATCTTGGACAAATGAATCTTAAAGACAGATTTCGTTCTTCGGCTGCAATTGGTGTTATGGTATGAGGTGCCATATCGTTGGGGTGTGTCACCTCTAGTTGTCATCGCTGGCAGTTTAAATGCACACCGATACATCCACGAGGTTTTATAGACCGTTGTAATGCTGAGGTTATACGAATGCCCTAACATCATCTTCCAGCAAGATAACGCCCAACCACATATCGCCCACATCTGTCAGAACTTCCTGCATGAAGAAGAGGTAGAAATTTTCCCCTGGTCTGCTCGCTCTCCAGATTTAAACCCGATTGAGCATGTGTGGACCTTTGGATGTGATTCCACAAGATACCATTGATCATCTCATTCAGAACATGCCTAGCAGAGTTATATAGTGCAGAAAGAATAGTGGGGATATAACATTTTATTGACATAAATTGTTGTTTTTTTTTCAATTGTTGATTTCAATTGCTTTCTGACTCAGCTCTTTAGAGCTGTTGCAATTTTTTTGGGACATAATTTTAATATGTAATTATTCTATACATATTAATGTGCATGATGACACTATCATGATCACTGATACAGTTAATCTCACTTACGGGAACCAGTGATGTAAATTGATAGGTGATGTGCCAAATAATGCGAATAAAGGTAAGATGAAATCATGAGCACGTTTTGGTGATAGATCGGTTGGGTTGGTAAGTGTAACTTCAAACGGCTAATTATTGAAAAAAGAGGAAATGCACTAAATCAAAGTTACATCGAATCCGGGAGAAAATCAGAATAGGCGAGGAGTGATTGATAACAGATTGTGGGACAAAGATTAGTGGACACGAGAGGATTAAAGCTGGTAATTATGACACTGAAAATGATTGCTGCTGTCATTGCTGCTCTACATCCTGTTTAATTTAACTGTGTTGTTATAAATTATTGTGATAAGTAAATAGACAATCCCTGAATTTGTCCTATTGCCTAAGATTAATCTGATTCATATGCCTTAACCATATAGATCGGTTGTAGAGGATAATTATATCGATTGGTTTATTATTTATTTATAAAGGTTCAAATTTAGAACTTTGTTAGATTACGATATTGATGACAGTAATATTTATTGTGATTGTAGTTTGCGGGATTTAAAAGAAAACATTTCGAGAGAAAGCTGACCAGTTTTGAGTCAATATTAACTCAAGCATAATTGTTAATTACTTAACGAGTAATCACCCAATTTTGGTTCATTCCATTATTTTCGTCTTCTTAGCATTTTCCCTTGTACCTTACAGCATCGGGTCCTCGATCAATCAATTCAGTGCCAAATTAATTACTTCCTTAATGTTCCTTCCCCTCTGCTGAATCTCATTGTTATTGCTGTCCATCCACTTCGTTCAACCTGATGAGTTTAGGTCTTCTTTCTCGTTGTCAATTAGTTAGCAAATCTTCATTATTTTACTTTTGTTTGTGTTTATTTCCATTCCTGCATTTTGCACATTGATATTGTATTTATTGACTGTGGCTTGCAACTTCCTGACTCTGTCCGCCAGTAACACTACGTCATTTGTATACAGAAGATTTGAGAGGCTTACCTCTTGCATTCTCCAATGTGCGAGTTTTAGGTTCAGTGTTGTATCTTTACTTTTCTTTAACATTTGGTTCATAACCATAATAAGTGAGATTAACTGCATCAGTGATCATGATAGTGTCATTATGCACATTAATATGTATAGAATAATTACATATTGAAATTATGTGCCAAAAAAATTGCAACACCTCTAAAGAGCTAAGTCAAAAAGCAATTGAAGTCAACAATTGAAAAAAATCAACTATTTATGTCAATAAAATGTTACATCCCCACGATTGTTTCTGCACTATATAACTCTGCGAGTCTTGTTCTGAATGAGATGATCAATGGTATCTTGTGAAATCACATCCGAAGGTTTTTCTTTTGTTATTTGTATTATTTCATACTTTTTATAATACGTGTATAAAAATTCGTAATGCAAAAAATTATTATATTATTAAATTCTAAATTGAAAATTAGAGTAATTGCTTAAAGGAAAAAAAATGATCTACATTGCTTTCAGTACATTATGATGTTTATTTTATTTTTATTATTATAACTTTTTATATGTGCATATCATTATTTTGGCATTATTACTATTTTGTTGCGTGTGGAATAAATAAAAGTAAGTTAGATATTTGGGGTGTGTAACTTAGCACTGCGTGTGGTGCACTAAATTCGTTTGTGTTATGGTGATTAGGGCTGGTATTAGGATGGCACACCTAAATGTGCGATCTGTTTATTCTAAACCTATTGATGACTTGGCACAGTTGATAAATAATAATAAATTGGATATTCTTTCAATTAGTGAAACTTAGATAACGGAGTTAAGTGATAATATAATAATGGATGGTTTCCACTTTGAGCGCTTTGATAGAGTGAAGGGGTGGTGGTGTAGGAATGTTTATAAAGGATGGATTTATGTATAAGGTAATGGAAATAAGGCAATGGAATTGAACAATTGTGGATTAAACTTAGGGTGAGTTCGAAGGTTTTTCAAATCGGTACCGTGTACAGACCTCCAGCAGCAAATTATAGAGAGTTTCACGATATCTTGGAAACCTTATTTAGTGAGCGTTTATCTGAATCTCTAAATATCTTTTGCCTTGGAGAATTTAATTGGTCTTTTGAAATTTGACGATCCATCTACTATTTTTCACATGAGTTTCCATGAATCAGTAGAGGCGATACAGCTTATCAAAAAACCTAATAGAGTTACGAGAGTTTCAACTACTTTAATATATCTGATAATAACCACAAACCCGTCCCTTGTGATAAACAATGATGTTGTTCACTGTAGTTTTAGTGATCACAACATGGTATACTGTGATGTTACGTGTACATCTCCTTTGAGAGAGCCTGTTTTAAAAACATACCATGCGTTGGCATCTATTGACACAGATTCTTTTTAGATTTTTCTTTACACATTCCATTTTAAACTTGCTAAATATACATGCTCCTTTAATTATCAGTAAATTTACTAAGCCCTTACTTCCTTGGATCACTGCAAATGTAACGTTGTTAATGAGGCTTCGGGATAATGCAAGAACTAAATTTAGGCTTTCTAAACGTGATATACAGGGTGGTCCATTTAACGTGAGACAAGCGATTATCTCGATAACGGTTCATTTTACATAAAAATGAAAGTTGTGCTGTGCAAAGGGGGAAACCATATGACGATAACATTTTTTGATCTTGACCTTATTTTCAAGGTGATATGAAGGTCACGGCCAATTTTTTAAATGGCACCCTATATATTTTATTGTAAAATCTGAATTTGTGGATAAAAGTAAAGTAATTCAAACAAAAAATTAAAAAATTTTACTGTGTGGTTTTGCCAGAACAACGGCAAATCATCTTTTAAAAAAAATTGAAACTTCTTCAGAAACAATTAACTAACGTTTATAATTTAGCAAGAACAAATAAGATTTATGAATTTTTAAATATTTTCGTACCCGCTTCGATACATTGTCTTTAGTTCTTAATTTTTAGAATACTATTTAAGAATGTTCAACAAAAAAATCCAGAAGAGGTACATCGGGTGACCTGGCTCGTCGGAAATACCTTTGGAAAGAGGTCTAAAAGGTTCCGACATTTCTCCGCCTTTGTCAATTTGATAATTGAATAACGCATAAAAACAAGAAGCAGTTCGTGGAACTGCTTATGTCGTCATTTTCAGAATATCGCTTTCAGAGACTTAATTGGTTGAATTGTTTTCAAAATGTAACAGGTAAAACTAATGTTGCATAAAAACTGCTTGGCAACAAATTCTGAATTCATTCTATCGTTTTACATTAAGGCAAAGTGTTGCAACTAAGTCATCAAATCATGGATACTCTAAGTGTGGCAGAAAAAATCGAAATGACTTTTATTTATGGAGAAAGTGGCAGAAAAGTTGCTGATAACTTATATAGTATAGCTATGTATCGAGAACGTTTCCCTGATCGAAATACGCCTTCGAGAAATACCTTTTACAGAGTTGTGAATGATTTCACTAACACTGGAAAGGTGGAATCAAGAAAAAGAACTCGGCGAGCAACTATAACTACGGAAGAAAAGGAAATTGCGGTATTAGCTACCTTTGAGGTAAAACCTCAAGTTAGCACTCGACGACTGCAATTAACGCCGGAATATCGAAGACATTTTAAGAATATTAATGTTTTAGTAGAAGGGTTAATAAATGTATTGCAGTGGGTGGGGAAATATTTGAACATTTATTACAAATTTTATACTTGTTGTTGATTAATAGTATAGTTTAATCATTTTTTTATAAATAAACAATATTTAAAACTACACTCACCTTCACATGAAATACACCACCCATTAAGAATTAGACTACAATTTTGAAACTTCGGTAAAGTAATGCTTTATTATTAACTAAGAAACGATGAAAGTTTAGTTGTAAAACCAAACAAAAATTGAAATTTTTCAAGAAAAAGCTAGTAGTGGGTTGCATCCCCACGCGCAGCTATGCATGCTTCTTATTAATTCTTCTACCCATACTCTCTATTAAGTCCTCCTGGGGTACCTGGTTCCATGCAACCTCTAGATGGTGTCGAAGTTCATCCAGATTCTCAGGAGGTCTGGTTAAGTACCCAGGCCTTAGTCTTAGTCGCCGACCCATCATATCTCAGACATGTTCAATCGGCGACAAGTCCGGTGACCGTGCAGGTCAGGGCAAAATCTGCAATCCAACCTGCTCCAAGAACCTTCTTGTAACCACAGCAGTATGGGATCTTGCATTATTCTGTTGGAAAGTGGCATCCTGCACGTCTGCATGAAAGGTACTAACACCGGTTCCAGAACGATACCGATGTAACAACGTGCGTTTAATGTTGCTGGAATGAACGTAAGGGGTGACCTTCGTCCAGCATATATCGCCCCCCAAACCATAACCCCAGGTGTTAACGCTGTGTATCGTCTTTGAACGAATTCCAAATTCCGTCTTTCGCCTCGATGTCGCCGCACCCTTTTACGACCATCATTCACCCATAAACAAAACATTAATTCATCACTGAAGACGATATCATTCCATTGATGAACCCACCCTTGTCGTTCTTGACACCATGCAAGTTTGGCTGCTTTATGGGGAGGTGTTAATGGAAGCCAAAGGTAAGGACAGTATGAATAAAGCCCAAAGGAAGAAATTCTTCTGTAAACAGTTGCCATCGACAAGTGTCGGTTCAAAACTCTCGTCCAATCCATACCAATCGATCTTGTTGTTTGAAATCAATCCCTGGTAGCCATCCGGCTAAGTAGTCGGTCTTCACGTGCGTTGCTTCTTCGGGCGGGTTTTCCAGCAATACCTTCATTGGACCATAAAGACCATATCCGAGCAACTGTAGTGTGGTCCCGATTCCGCCTTCTCCTAATCTCTCGGAATGAGAGACTCGCATTTTGTGGCCAGAAATTCATTAATTGCTAGGAAGAAGATATTGAAAGTTGAAGATAACAATGGTACAGGAAACATAACAGTTGAGTTTTTTCGGCGGAAACTTTCAAAGTTTCTTAGTTGATAATAAAGCATTATTTTACCGAAGTTTCAAAATTGTAGTTTGAATTTTAGTGGGTGGTGGATTTCATATGAAAGTGAGCATATTTGAATAAAAAAATTATTTAAATTTTGTCTACAAAAGATGTTTCGCCGTCGTACTGGCAAAACCACACGGTATTTTTTTTTAATTATTTTACTTTTATCCATAGATTCAGATTTTGCAACTAAAAACATAGAGTGCTATTTAAAAAATCGGTCGTGACCTTCACATGACCTTGAAAATAAGGTCAAGGTCAAAAATGTTATCGTTATATGGCTTCCCCCTTCGCACAGAACAACTTTCATTTGGTTCATTTTTATGTAAAATGAATCGTTTTCGAGATAATCGCTTGTCTCACGTTAAATGGACCACTCTGTTGATTGACAAAATTGCAAACGACTAAGAAATTTAACTACTAATACGATAAGGTTCGAGAAAAAAGCTTACTTTAGTAATTTGATGGTTGATATTGGTCATAATAACTCATGGCAGTTATGGAATGATCTAGGAAGGGTGGGTATTTGTAGCCGGTCTACAACGGCGTTTCCGCCGGGCTTAGATAATCCAGATGAAGTAAACGCATTTTTTTTGGTCTAAGCTCCCGAGTCGATTCAACAGATGGTCCAGATTTAGATGCCTTTGAAATTAAATTTCGCTTTAGAAATGTGGAAATTAATGAAATAGGAATAATATTACGTTCAATAACATCAAAGTCTACCGGTATAGATGATATTAGCATAGACACATTAAATCTTTGCGGCTGTCATACTTTTACAGTTTATTACTCATATAGTTAATACTTGCCTAGAAGAGGGTGTTTTTCCTTCGCAGTGGAAGACAGCAATCGTTATTCCGCTACCTCAAGTAAGCAATCCCACTACCTATCGGGACCTTAGATCAATAAGCATATTACCGCTATTATCAAAGGTGTTGGAGAGAGTTATATACAAACAATTGTTTGCGTTTTTGGAGGAAATTGATTTCTTACCATGTTGTCAGTCGGGTTTTAGAGAAGGACATAGCTGCTGCACAGCTTTGATAAGCTATGTACAGACGAAAAATTACAATACTCGTGCTATTTGATTTCAGTAAAGCCTTCGGTACGGTTAGTCACGATATTTTGCTTAATATTCTGTCCAGGATGGGGTTTAGTGCGGTGGCTATGAGTCTTTTTAGGTGGTACCTTTGTGACAGGTTTCAAATGGTTAAGGTGAAGCAAAACTTTTCTGAACGTCGTCCTGTTTTTGCAGGAGTACCACAAGAGTCGATTCTCGGACCCCTGTTATATACACTTCGAAGTTATTGAAGGACTTAAAGTATTGCACGGGACATATGTACGCTGATGATACGCAGCTGTGTGTGTCTTTTGCACCGGACGACTGGTAAACAGCTCTCCATAACCTAAATAGTGACTTAAATCAATTATATCAATTAACACTAAAATCTCCACTTGAATCCTTCTAAATCTCAAGCAATTTTATGCGGTAGTTCTTTGGTGATCAAATCACTTACCCCACAGTTTACAATTAGTATTAATAATGTTACTATTCCGATAAGTGAGAGTGTAATAAAATTGGGTGTTATCATGGATAACTGATTTAGATACAAAGAGCAGATTTCGTTACTTATGCGTAGAGCATATGCCAGTCTTCGTGCATTATACCCTCATCGTCGCTCTCCGTTAACACTAAAGAAGCAGCTGTGTGATTCACTGGTTCTATTTCATTTTGCCTACTGCGCTCTGCTTGACCATGCTTCAATTGATAGTATTGATACTCTACGCATTCAAAGAGTGCAGAATGCTTGTTTGAGGTTTGTAGACGGTATTCGAAAGTATGCTCGTATTTCGTATAAACTTCGTGACATTAGTTGGTTAAATATGTTCAATTTACGTCTAAAATTGCTAACGCTCTGTCTCTATTATAAGATTTTGACTAGTGGGAAGCCTTCCTACCTGACAAACAAAATAAGATATCGTTATGATGTGCACAATCTGAATACGAGATGCAGAGGTGGAATTTCTCCTCCTAAGTATAAGTTGTCACTATTTATTTAGAAGATCATTCACGTACCAGATTTGTGTACTTTACAACGATTTGCCTGATGACCTAAAGATGTTATCTCTCAGAGCCTTTAAGTCTACCCTCGTCAACTTGCTAATGAGAGATCAATAGTTTTTTTTTATTTTATTTATTTTTTTATTTATTTTTATTTGTATACTGGTGTGCCATCTTTTACCTTCTTTTACCTTATTTTATCTTTTACCTTAATTATTCTCGCTTGCCGTGACATTGCTCGCTATCTTGCGTTTTGCTTTGTAATAAAATTTTCGTTAGTGGGTTGGGTGTGAGCAGGGGCACATTTTTGATGTGCCATCTGGACCCCACCTTACATATTTTATTTATATATTTTAATTAAGTTTATTTAATTGAATAAAAGGCATTGTTATTAATAAACAGGAGAGGGCTAAGAGAGTTTTCATATTTGATTCCTTTTTCCCTATTGAAACTTTTATACTCCATCTTTCATACCGTTCTTTTGTACAACGCTCTTGTAACTGTGATAGTCAGTGATTAACTTGTCAGTTATTTGTGCCGCTTCCATGGCTTTCTAAATGATCTTGTTTGGTATACAATCGAACGCTGCACTCAAGTCTAAGAATGCCAGGTATATAGGTTATGGTTCTTCTAATCTCTTCTCTTCTGCTGCTCTAATTGTATATAGTACTATGTGAATATGTGATCTTGCGTTTATCTATTTTTCCGCAATGTCGCTTGTTCCTCCTGCAGTTCTTTATCTGTGTAACATCTGATCCTTGCCTCGATTATCTTCGAGTATATATTCTGTATGCATGATGACAGGCTGATGGCGCTATAGTTATCACAATATTTCGTGGTTTCCTTCTTGTGTACTGCTATGATGATATTTTTCTCCCAATCTCTAGGTATGACTTCTCCCTCCTAGGTTTGCTGCCATATTCTTTGGATCCATCCCCTCATTTATCTCCATTCGTATTTGATCATCTCTGGTCTGTTTTCATTCCATCCAGCCGCATTTGCCATTATCATCCTATGTATTACTTCTTTTAAGCTTCTTCTAAGGCTATTGCTTTTTCCATTTCCAGAGTTTTTTGTATTGTATTTCTCCTCTCTGGTTCTATTCTTCCTGCCTTAAACTTATATTCGTAATATTTATTACAGATGTCTAGTATTTTTCTTTCCTCTGTCACCACATTTCCGTTCTTATCCTTTATACGCCATGCTGTTTTGTCATATTTTCTTCTTAGATATTTAATTGTCGTCCAGAACTAATTGTTTGTGTTGTTTTTAAACTTTCCATCTATTTCTACTTTTTTTTCTTCGTTCCTCCTGTTTATGTAACACTGTCTATCCTCTCCTTTTTTGGTTTGAGTCATTTCTCATCCCTATCATGTTGCGTTAACAATTCATTGATTTCCTGCTAGTAGTCAATTTTTCACTAAGTCTTAAAACAACTTTATTAAAAACAAATAATGTTAAAAATAATAAATTTTTAATAATTGTGAAATAAAGCTATAATTTATTTGATAAGCAATTGACGTAATGATAAATCCAGAAGAATATTTCTTTGTATTAACCTCTACGAGGTGTTTATTTTTAATTTTAAAACAAACATAAAATATTTTTAGTATTTCCAAAAACTTCTTAGTCAACCTTGATTCCTCGACATAAACGATGTATTATAAACCGAAAACTATTAATAGATCGAAGAACATTGACCCAAATGAAATTTGGAAAAGATTCAAAACTTCATATTAATATTTTGTTTTAATTGCGTTAACATAAATAAGAAAATCATATTTAATTAAAGTAATTTGATATCTTGAGTAGCAATCGAAATATTTAATATGCAAACATTATTGTCGAAATTTTTTTCTTTACACACTTCAGTAAATAAAATCGTATTCCTTTACACACGTAATATATCTAGATCATAAAAATGTGAAACGATAAACGTGTTTAAATTAGGTATGTATATTTGCCCGAACAGACGAAGGAAACACCAAATATATTTTTCTCGTGTTTAGTTACTTTTAAATAATCGGAATAACAGTTTGTTATAATACCACTCATAATCAAGTGAGTACTTGTTATAATTTATAATAAATAAATTATGATTTTAATTCATTTTTATTTTTGTAGTAATGGCATCATCATTTCTTTATTATTTTTTATTTTTTCTTATTGAAGTTGTGTCATCAACGAAAAATTCATCAGCTATTATTCGTATAATCAACGATCAAGTAAATGTAAATACGTTAGATTTATCGAATGGAAAACTAACAACAAACGGAAAAGTAATTGAAATTTGTTGTGAAGTTTTATCGCCAAAATGTGAATCGATATTTGATCCGTATTTTAGATTTTCTTGCACGTATGCTAATGAAACTAAATGCGGAGACATTTGTCTTGAAAACAAACAGAACGAGAAAAAAAAATTAGGATTACCTTCAATGAAAAAACAAAAATCAAAAATTAAACTTCAAAAAAATATAACAACGATTCATCAAAACGGTACTAATAACATTAAATTAAAAACGCTTAATACATATAATAAGACAATTTCAAATAAGACAATTTTGAATTATAAACATTCACCTATAAACGTTTTAAGAATTAATTGTATGTGCGTGTACGTAAATTATTGGCCGTACATTATTTGCAATTACAACAACCAAATAATGTCGAATTATTATTCGTATTGTAATTATTACTATTATTATCAGAATACAATGAAATTTTGTCCTCTGGTATGTGCAAATAATAATTATCATAATTACTATTATTATAATAATCAACTTCCGTGCAACGATTTTTATTCTTGTTATAATTATTATACATTATTTGGGAATAGATTTGGAAATGTGCCATGAACTAACTTAAGAATTGAGTTTGTAACATATTTAAACATTTTTATTAATAAAGCCTAATAATAAAGAGTTCTTAAAAAGATCAAGATCATTTTATAATCCTATTATGGCCTCCGTGATATTAAAAACCTGGTAATTGGTGGTTAGGTATACGTTATGAAGAAAACAATGATTTACAGAGGTGATCCCATGGCTGTTCCTTCGCATTGCTCCTGGAACGTATACCGGAGGGAACGCAAACCCTCTGAGATGAGTTTCTGGCGAAGACCATCCACGGCATTTTTGACTGGTACTCTGGTGAATAGAGACTTCACGTCGAAACTTAGCAGGATACCCTGAAGATCTAGCTTCATACTGCTGATTGATTCTATAAAATGTGTGGAATCTCGGACATAATATTGAATCGATTGTGAGACGTTTCCAAGACAGAGTTTTGTATCCTGTCTCCAAGTGACTACTGGTTTTTAAAAACAGCTTATGAGGATGATGTTTCGAAACCTTAATTTCCATAACGTCCGTCTTTTTTTGTTTTTTTTTGTTATTTTTTTGGTGATAAATTTGGAACAATAATTTATTAAAAAAATAAAGTACAGACTTTTAGCTTGAAAATAATGTATCGTACATAATTCTAGCCATATCTATTCGTGAGATGTTGTAAATTTTATATCACGAGGATTTTTTTAATTTAACTAAAATTTAATCAACTTAGGAATTTATTTCGTGTTAAAGCAATAAATTTGAAACAATAATTTATTAAAATAAAATAAAGTACAGACTTTTAGCTTGAAAATAATGTATCATACATAATTCAAGCTATATCTATTCGTGAGATATCGTAAATTTTATATCACCAGGTTTTTTAAAAATTTGCTTTTGGGGGATTCTGGGATTCTGCTTGCGTGCTAGTTCAAATACGGGAATACGTTGTGAAGGTACAAAAAGATCTCCAGCATGCTTTATTGCATTGGAAATTGCGCTGTGAGCAGAATCTCCTTCATTTTGCCCATGGAAGGATTCGAAAAATCTCAAAGATATTTCTTCATTATTCTTAGAGTGTCGAACAGTATGTAAAAGCATAGCAGCCATTATAGTTGTGGTCTTGTTTTGACCACTGCATCCGTCAGAAAATAATGAGTCGTGTTTCACCCCTCGCAAGTCATAAGCTTGTAATGCGCTGTACACGCATGTTGCAATTTCTGATGCCTGCTTACTTTCGGTTTCGTGTCAACAATAACATGAACATGTTTTGCTTGTAATATTGTAAAAAGTAAAGTTATACACTGCCAACCGCCTTTTATAAAACAATGCACTTTCCTTTGAAATTGGTAAGTAAATTACCTGCTGTAAATCAAAAGATGCACAGAGAAAAGTGTTATCTTCAGTAGCTCTCGCTTTACACTGGTCTTTCAACTCTCTGACAATAGTTTTTTCCAAATTGTGCCTTTGAAATTTTTCTTCTAATTAAGTTTTCACACTAGCTTCACCCGTTTTATACGTCAAACAAAGTGAGCATTGATCTTTCTTGGGAGTATGAAATGATAAATTCTGAGTTTTAAAGACCCTTTGATAAGTAGAAAAGCTTGCTTTAGGATTACCTTCAGGCACAGACCGCAAGTACAGATAGTACATTTTCGAAATAGATAGTTCTGGATGTAAATATTCCCTAGTAGAGCTGCTTCTACAGTAGTGGGACTCCATTCTAGGAAACATGTTAATGTGTCGCAAAACATCAGAACGAATCAGTTGATCCCTTGCAATAATGCTTTCAGATTTCCGTCCACCTCTTTTATCCATTTCAACAATTCCAACCTCGTCCACTTTCTCTAAGGCTGTTCTCACTGTCCGTTTTGAAATATCTAAAGTATTAAAAAAAACTTCTTGCAGACAGGAACACGAGTTTGGTTTATCAGGAAATAATATTTAACTGTCTTTTTTCTACGGGAATCCACACATTTCGTCGTTTTCTGCTTTGTGTCAGTAACTTGCGTGTTTCTCACAATAAATTCTCGTTTTCGATTTATGTCTGGCAGTTTATAATACTCAGTAAACAATTCAAGTCTTTACGCCTTTTCTATTGTTGAACAAAGCCTTCCCAACTTCTTGCAAATGGTGCTGTTACATCGTGGTTTCATTCTCCTACAAGGTACAAGTTTCCCTTCCTTCACCGTTGAGTACTCCTTCCTTAAATTTCTTAAAGTCTTTGCATTCCAAAGCATTCAAGTCCTTCTCTTTCAACTCCCTCTACTGCATGTTGTTCCGGGTTATGGTTTTCTTTTGCTTCATATCATTTGTCACCAAATTGAATGCAACTATCATATTCCTCTTCTGTTGGTTCTTGCCGTGCTTGTTCCCATTCCTCTGATGTTTGTTGTGCTTGTTCCTGTGCTGCCGATTCTTGATCTTTTGGTTCTTGCTCTGTTGGTCTATGCTCTCGCTTCTCTAATTCCTGCTGTGCTTGTTCCACCGATTGAGGATCCACTTTGTTTTGCACTGAAATACCGGGCACATTCTTAATTTACTTTTCTCCATGGTGGGTAACATTTAAACTTACAGATAATCCGAGCAAAAGGTACTTGTCCCCACATCGATTAACTACCCTGGATTCTAAGTGAGTTATAGCATCGTCCTCAGGAGAATCACTCGCGTCAACGGATTCTGTATCAATCACTTTGCCACTATACCACTTCTTGTTGTAAAACATTTTTACTTTGGTTCCTTTTTTAAGGTAACCACGAAACATCAATTCTTTCGATGCAACAACATTTTTTGAGCCGTCCTTCCACAAACCTAAGACATCCATTTTGGATAAACTCATCCCACCGAGTATAAGTACACACTGGCAGACTCCACATTCATGCGCATGTGCATGAATTGACTTGTCTGAACTTCCATAGTTTAGATACGTCAGTAAGCTCTAAAGAATTTTTTTTGCCAGTTTGTGAAACAGCTGAGTTCAAGAACTTCCAATACGTCGCGCCTAAGCTTTCCTGTATCTCCAATACCACTGCAAATTTACGTACGCCGCTTTTTGAAAGGAAAATCTATGCCTACAGAAGTGTACTTATAGTCTTATTTAAAAAATCGATTTTTTTGAGATACGTCAGTTTGTGATATTAACGACGATATGACTCTGTTTTACCTGTAAAAGGAGACAGAATCTTGGCATGGTGTTTTTCTAGCTGATAGGTGGGAGAATTTATGGCACTGATAATAGGGCGTAGTGAGAACCCTTGTTTTATGGATTTTGGGTAATCCATATATCCTTGGTGGTACTGGAGCCTGTACGAATAAGCTTTTCTGTTCTGCTGTGGATTTTTCTATCTTCTCGATTGGGTCCTTTTTTATCTTCTTATAGGTAGCTGGGTCCGAAAGGCTCCTGATCTTATCGTATTCCTTTCTGTCCATAACCACGGTCGCATGTTTGTTTTTCCTTTATCGTTCGTAGTGCTCTTCTTTCGTTCACTGTTATGTTTGATTTTGGTGGCTTTGCTGTTTCAAGCACTCTCGGTATGTCTTAACGAATTTCTTCTGCTTTCACTGCAGGTATTCTGCGAACAGCCGCTTCCACTTCACATATAATTTCTTCTTTGGGAACCCTCTTTGGAGCGACTGCATAATTTAAGCCTTTGGCGAGTACTTTAGATTCCTTCACTGTTAATGGGACGCTTGATCGGTTGATGACGACTGTTTCGGTTGGCAAATCGTTGCTTTTCTTCTACGAATTTCTAGTTCTAGGTCTAGTGTTAGTATGTAGTGATAGTGCTAGTGTTAATTCTAGTTTTAGTTTAATTTTTACGTATCTTAAAGAGTTTACTGTAAGCTTTAATTTCGTATGCAAATTATTTTTAAAACTTGAAATTGAAAAATAAATCTCAAACAATTTTTTAAAATCAACCGATTTTTATCAAAATTTGTAGGCATTATTTAAAACATCCCTTTTGTTGTTAGTTTATTCAGGACTAGGTATTTTAAAGTATAGCTTACGATTGGTATATAGCGTTTTAAAGAGTGGACTTTAAGCATTAGTAAATTAGCTAGTACACTTCAAAAATGAAGCTGAGGTGATTCTTTGAAATCAACAAATTTTTATTATAATTTATGGGATTTTGGTTAAAACATGACGTTAGTTGTAACTTTACTGCGGACGATTTGACCGTGCTTTAAGCTTTAATTTAGTACTGAAATTATTTCTGAAACTTGAAAAATAAAGCTCAAATGATTTTTTTAAACAAACGGATTATTATCAAAATTTGTAAGTTTTTCTTTAAAACATTGCTTTAATTGTAACTTGATCCAGAATATTTTTAAAATGTAACTCAAGATTGATATATGGTGGTTGCAGTTTTGCTGCTGTAAATAACATTTAGGCGGTAGAGGGTTGCCATTGAGACTCTCAAATATTTTTATTATATTTTTCAGAGATGTTTTTACTTGGTGTCTAACTTCAGGGTTTGCGGGCAGATACTTTCTACTCTTGCTTTTCTCGCAGAATTTAATATGTCAGACCTTAATTCCTTGTTAAATAATAATATGTCAACATATCGGTCTATATGTCACTAGGTTTGAGAAATCTTCATTTTACTTTCTTTTAAGTACCAGCTTTTGAATCTTCATAGCATCGCAAAACCAACTTCAATGTAAACAGCTTTATCTCTGATTCATAACTATAAATGCAGAAATTACCTTGAGTTGTATAATTTCCAGGGTTTTTGCTTGGATTCTTTGAATATTCTAGGTTTATACACAATTCTGCTTACTGTTCGATTGGAAAGTCTTAGACCAATGCTGTGGATCCAACAATTCTTGAAGCTACTGAAACTTTCTTCAACGATGCTTCTTAGCAAGCGACTGAAAAGGCTGGTATCCTACTCGGTCCAATATCCTCCTGTAAAGATTGGCAGTGGGTGAGGTAATACAAAAATGATATTAGAATACTGATATAGAAGACAGATATACGACTAAATCTAGCGATTTTCATGAGTTTTTAGGAGAGGTGGGTCGTCTCCAAAATGTTATAGTACAATGTGTTTAGGGTAAAACATGCTTCAACTTTTGTTCTAAAAGTTTTTCTGTATCATTCTTGGAATTCCGATTTTTTCCATTAGCAACTTAAGAAACTACGAATTCTTCTAATTTTCATATATCTCTACATTGATGCATCTGAGAGCAAAAGTGGTACAGAGCAATGTGTTTAGGGTAAAATTTGCTACAACATTTGTTCTAAAAGTTTTTCAGTATCATACTCAGAATTCCGACTTTTTCCATGAGCAACTTGAGAAACTACGAATTCTTCTAATTTCGTATATCTCTACATTGATGCATCTGAGAGCAAAAGAAAAGAGAGAAAAGATCAACCAATTAACTAGTAAGATTATATAGACAGTAATTTCGGCGGTTGAGGGTAAACTCAGACATCCAGTCAAGATTGGAATTATGGCTCAACTTTGCATTGAGATGTTGTCAAAAAACATTTTGATTCCTATCTAATGGAATGATTGATGAAGCGGCTATCGGGCAAAACAGAAATCATATAGCTGTAGAAAATAAACTTGGTATATTTTGAATCTGAAACTGATTGAATCGTGGAAAGCTTTTCATTGAGCGATTTATCTTGTTACTCAGGGTGAGACCTTTCCTTCTACAGCCGAATACAGGTGGCGAGATATCTACAACCAGAAATTATTTTGATATTTGCAGTTTTCATAGAAACTTTGAAATTTTACGGCGAATTGGGGCAAGTTCAGAACGACTCTTCATTCTTTTCTTTTCCTATTTTATCACATTTTTAGTCTACCCACACATTATCCTAAAATCGAACATTTGCATATTTGTGATGATGTGGTAAAGTATGTATGATTTCTCCTTCATCAAATTGAGTAGTACTTACTGATGTCACTTTGAAAACATTTTGCCTAGTTACTTAGTTATTAATAAAAAAACAAGGTGAAGAACCATAAAGGTAAATTTTAATGTTAGAGTGAAAGAAAAACAGTTATTTTAGTAGTTATATTTATTTTTAATCTGTTTACAAAAACAATCTTTGTTTATAAACGCGTTGAATTCATCTTGTCTGAAATAAATTATGTCGGCATTGGTGGTAACATGGCATCCATGGTTGACATGTGTTGGAACAAACTGCAACAGAACAAAGAAATTAATATCCCAAATAAATAATTTTAAGAAATTATTTACAGTTTTGACAACCATTAAAACATGGCATCCTGTGGTGGCAATTAAGACAATCTGCAAAAAAAAATTTATGTTATAAATAAACAAAATTATAAATAATATCCAATTAAACTTACTATTTGGAAGATGAACATATACAGGGTATGGTCGTATTTGTGGAACTGGATATGGGTGAGGTACTGGAACGGGTTGCGGGAGTGGATGAGGAACTGGAATCGGTTGAGGAACTGGAACCGGTTGCGGAACTGGGACCGGTTGAGGTACAGGATGAGGAACCGGAATCGGTTGAGGAACTGGAACTGGTTGAGGTACTGGATGAGGAAATGGAATTGGTTGCGGAACAGGACGGTCCACAGGAACAAAATGATGAATCGGAATAGGATATGGTCTAGGATGTGGTACAGGAATAGGTAAGGGATGAGGAACAGGAACGGGTACTTTTTCTCGAACGGGATAAGGTACATACACAGGATGAGGTTGTGGTACCGGAACAGGTTTATTAATATATACAGGATGAGGAATATAAACAGGTTCAGGAACAGGAACGGGAACAACTAAACGTTCAGATTTTCCACCATTCTTGGTAGAACTAGATGGATGTAATTTTATGTTATTTTTATTAATGGTTGTAACATTAATGGGATTTTCAATGGTGTTATTAACAGTAACAATATTATCAAGGGTCAATCGAAGATTTGAATTGGATGATGATGTCGAATCGGAATTGATTATAACCGTATTATTTTTAATTGTTTCTTTGTTACAATCATCACCACAATTTGACTCTTCACATTCACAATCACAATCCGAACATGTTTGTACGCATCTTGAACAATTGTTACTACATCCGCCACAATTTCCATGTCCCCATGCCAAATATATCAGTGATAGTAACAGAATTAATATTGAGATCTTCATCTGTTAAAAAATTAAATTAATTTTGTATTTTTAATAAAAACAATCTTACCTTATAGCACCAGAACTCAACACACGAGTTGTTAAGTTTTTTTCGGCAGCTTTTATACTTTTCGTTGGTTTACGAATATAAAAATAAGTTGAAAGAGACCTTCGGGTGTGGTTTGTTAATCCTCAGTTTTTTTCAGCACTATCCAAGGTTACATAAACTAAATTAATCAGATCGTTTACTTCAGAAACTGTTTAGATCTTTTAAAATAAAAATTAGGCAATAAGATTAACGACCAATTCTAACGAAAAATTAAAATAGAAAGATGAATGAAAAACGGAGATTAATGAAAACGAAGACTAAACTTAATTAATTAAAATTTCAAATTGTGTTTAAAGTATCATAACGACGAAACTTAGAAAAGCCAAGAAATAATGACACGTGTACTAAAACTAGATTAAATATGCTTTAAAATGTTTCCAATCTCATTTTGATGTCTTAATTAATTTTGGAGATACGATTTTTTATTTACAACAAAATTCACACAGAACGAGGTTGATTAAAAAGTTCATAACTACGATTTTTACGGAAATTAAGAAATACATTAAGGAGCATTAAATCTGGAATAAATTTGCTTTAAAATGTTTTTTAGTTCGTGCTGATATCTCAATTACTTTTTACGATAGGATTTTTCTACATTAAACTTTTTCGATATTATCTCAAATACTATTATACATGCAAATTGTTTTCAAAGCATCATAACAACGAAACTTATAAAAGCGAAGAAATAATCAACGGCGCACTAAAACTAAATTAAATTTGCTTTAAAACGCATCCAATCTCATTTTGATATCTCAATTCATTTTGGAGATACTTTCTAGACCTAGAAACACTCAAGGTCTAGAAAAACTAGAACTAACACTAGAACTATGTTAACTAGTTCTATGAATGCGATGCGATCCAAATTAAATTGATCGGATATCCTTCTCAACCCGAATCTTGCAAAAAAATCAGCAAAACCTAGTTTCCAGAGAATTACAAATTGACAGAAATGTTTTGTTTCCTGATTTGCTGTTCTAAATAATAAGGAATACTATAAAACCTAAATTAAACTGATCAGAAATTTTGTTCAACCCTAATCTTACAAAAAAATCCTGCAAAACCTGGTTTCCAGAAAAATGAAAAAAATATATTTTCTTTCCTTATTTGCTGATTTTAATAACAAGGGACGCATTGCAATTCAAATTAAGTTGATCAGAAACACTGTTCAACCCAAAAATTGTAAAAATCCATCAAAACCTAGTGTCTTCTGCGTCTAAGTTGTCTTCTTCTTTGACTATTGATCCAATGAAGTTTAGTGTGACTCTTTGTTTTCTGATGTTTGATATCAATTGTGCAAGATAAATGGAGGTCTGTGCAGTGACGTTGTTTTTACGTCAGCGCTGGCTGGTGGTCTAGCAGGATCTGGAACAATTCCGAGTTCAAGTACGATACTTCTAGTATGATAAGTTTATATTCCTCGTCGAGTTTGAACATCAATGATGTTATCTACTTTTATAATAAGGTATGGTCTAAAGCAAGGCTTTTTCATCTTATTACTTTTAGTAATGATCTCGAAATACACTATTTCTCATATTTTCTTAACTCATCTCGGAGTTGTAACCTCTATACTGTACAGGTGAGATTACAGTATGCAATAAAATCTGATCTGGTTGAGACATTGACGCTTATATGGTTGGATTTAGACATTCTAGAATTAAAGATGCTTTGAAATATTGGAGTGATTCTGTATAAAATGAAAATCTTATAAAATATCAAGTTTTTTTATGGATAATGAGGTTACCGAGATTTTTTAGAAATAAGGGTGAGGTTGGGTTTCGGCACAAATTGGTTATGCGCTTTTGCAAAATATTTTAAAAGTCGCTGAACTTCAGCAAAACACTTCTAGATTAATAATTCGGAGCAGAATCTTAGTCGGGTACGAAATCAAGGAAATGGTACGATAGTTGCACCCTTCTTATGTATAGGAATTAAAGTAAAGGCAGACCAATCCTTGGAC
Source organism: Onthophagus taurus (assembly GCF_000648695.1). Taxonomy (NCBI): domain Eukaryota; kingdom Metazoa; phylum Arthropoda; class Insecta; order Coleoptera; family Scarabaeidae; genus Onthophagus; species Onthophagus taurus. Next base: position 59,965 of record NW_019280641.1, on the reverse strand, counting down.
CATGTTGATTCAGATTTTGCAAAAGTTAGGAGTAAAAAAAAGGAGTATTATATTGTTGTATTCTGGAAATTTTCCTTTTTTTAAGTATGCTATTACCTCCTCCACCTTTGCTTGCAAGATGTCCGGTTCGTACAGAATCTCGTTCATTTTAAGAATTCTCCCCTCTTTCCCCAGGATCTGTTGATCCTTAAACATTTCTGTGCATCTTGAATTAGGTAGTAACTAGATTCACTAACTAGAACTAGAAAATATCGGGTTTAGCTGTTCGTCTTCACTTTCTAGTTCTAGGTCTAGTGTTGGTTTTAGTTCTAATTGATATTAAGTGCTAAATTGTTGTCTATTTTTACTGAAATAAAAGTAGAACTAACACTAGACCTACAACTAGAAACATTCGGGTTTAGCCGCACGTCTCTCAAGACTGCTAAACCCGAATGATTCTAGTTCTAGCTCTTGCGTTAGTTCTAGTGATAGTGCTAATGTAAAACTAGACTCACACTAGACCGAGAACTAGAAACATTCGGGTTTAACCGTGCGTCTTTCAAGACGGCTAAACCCGAATGATTCTAGTTCTAGGTCTTGTGTTAGTCTAGTTTTACATTAGCACTATCACTAGAACTAACGCAAGAGCTAGAACTAGAATCATTCGGTTTAGCCGTGCGTCTGAAGACACACGGCTAAACCCGAAACTTTTTAGTTCTAGGTCTAGAGTTAGTTCTAGTTTTAACTGCTATACAGCCTTACATTTATATATTTTTTAATATATTATTTCTTACATTTCTTTTTTCATCATGTTCAAAATACATACACAAAATACAACAATTTTGCGAACAGCACTACATTGACACTACGATTCGCAATAAAAATGGACGATTCGTCGTTAAAATTCCATTCAAGAATTCTTTAGACAAACTAGGTAATTCTTACAACATGGCTTTAAATAGATTTACTAATTTAGAACGTAAACTAAATGGAGATGCTTCTCTTAGAAAAGTTACAACAACCAGTTCATGGTTGAGTACGAAAACTTAGGTCATATGATTAAGATAAACAAACCAGAAGAAGCAGGTTTCGATTCTGTAGTAGGAGCCACAAAGGTTTGCCAACATTTTAAGATCTTACGGTTTCGAATTGGCAAAATGGAATAGCTACATGATGAAAAGGTTTAGTGATATACATACCTTGGATTCCACGTCAAATATTATTTCTTTGGGAAACGATCAAGTTACGAAAACACTAGGTCTGTTTTGACCAGAATTTATCCTACTAAATAAAACTTAAGCACTATAAATAAGAGAACGATATTATCTAGCATTGGTCAAATATTCGATCCTCTTGGTCTACTTAGTCCTATTACAGTCAAAACCCAAATACTCCTTCAGAAATTATGGGAAGCAAAGGTTACTTGGGATTAATCACTTCCCATGGAAATTTATTCAGATTGGGTAGGATTTTGTACTACATTAAAGGCTATTGAGAATATTGAAATTCCTAGATTTGTATTAGAGAATGTAAACAAAAAATTCAAGTTTTAGTGATTACGTAAACACTAAATTACTTTGTACAAAATCAAAAGTTGCACCACTGAAAATAACCACTATTCCTAGATTGGAATTATGTGCATGTTTACATTTAGCAAAAATTTGGAGAGCTACAGCAACGCTTGAAATGGAAGAAAAATTGTTCAAGATTAATCGATATTGGAAGTATGGTACTACTAAAAGAGGACAACCTACCACCCCTTCAGTGGACACTTGGAAGAATAGTGACAACGCATCCTGGAGCAGATGGAGTGGTGAGAGTGGTGTCAGTGAGATTGTGTAGTGGTTCAGTTGTAAAGCGTTGTGTTTCGAAGATTTGTGTTTTACCTGTGGACTAAAAAGGAACAATTTGATTAATTTAGTAGAATATACAGTTTGTACTTACCTTATATCAATCGTTTGGTTTTGTATATTTTGAAAGTCTTAACCCTTTCAAAGGGGGGGCGTTTATGTTAAGATTGCACATTTTATCTTATTTTTATTACGTTGGCTGCTCTTGGAATAGTAGCAGTGGGAAGACGCCATCGCGTGGCGAGAAGCAGTTAGAACCAACCGTGTTCGCATTTTGTGACAAGCATTTTGTATTCGCAATCTTTCTACTTAAATAAAGTTAATTATTTTACGCATAACAAAAGCATCCTAACAACACATACATTAAGGTGCATTAAATCTAGAATAAATTTGCTTTAAAATGTTTTTTAATCTGTCCTGATATCTCAATTACTTTTTGAGATAGGATTTTTTCAACATTAAACTTTTTCGATATTATCTCAATCACTTTTATACATGCAAATGGTGTTCAAAGCATCATAACAACGAAACTTATGAAAGCGAAGAAATAATCAACGTCTCACTAAATCTAGATTAAATTTGCTTTAAAACGCTTCCAATCTCATTTTGATATCTCAAGTCGTTTTGGAGATACCACGTTTTATTTACACAGTGCTTAGTTAATATGCATACAAAACGAGGTTGATTAAAAATTTCATATCTACGATTTTTATGGAAATCAAGAAATACATTAAGGAGCACTAAGTGTAGAATAAATTTACTTCAAAATGTTTTTTAGTTCGTGCTGATATCTCAATTACTTTTTGAGATATGATTTTTCCTACATTAAATTTTGTCGATATTATCTCAATCACCATTATACATGCAAATTGTGTTCAAAGCATCATAACAACGAATCTTATGAAAGCGAAGAAATAATCAAAGGCTCACTAAAACTAGATTAAATTTGCTTTAAAACGCTTCCAATCTCATTTTGATGTCTCAATTCATTTTGGAGATACGTCGTTTTGTCTGCACTTTCTTTAGTTAACATGCACACAAAACGAGGTTGATTAAAAATTTTATATCTACGATCTTTACAGAAACTAAGAAATACATTAAGGAGCATTAAGTCTAGAATAAATTTACTTTAAAATGTGTTTAAAGTTTATAGATTTTGAATTTACAATACAACGACGAGAATTTGTGATATCTAAAAATCTATGTTTTAATTGTCTTGGTCTTCATCTTATGAAGAATTATCGCTCATCTAAACGTTATCGTACTTGTCAACGACAACATCATACTTCATTACATGGTTCTAACGGTCAATCTCAAACAGTAACTTCTCAAAGTACTTCATCTGACAATTCTAATAACTCCATACCTCATACAACAGTTATTCAAAACTCCTCTCATATGGCAGTCTCACATCTAACAACTAAATCTACAGTTTCTTTCATTTCCGAATCTTTATGCCAACTTCTTCAGTTACCTCGACGTTCAAAATCTGTTCTAGAGTGGTGTTGGTTATAAATAATTCATAAATAGAAAAAATAAATAGTTCATGGTGTTGGAGGACAAGCAACAAATATTTCGCATGGAAATGTTGATTGTTATCTTAGCTCTCGAACTAAACCTTACATGCAATATCGACTTAATGCACTTGTATTACCTCAAATCACGACTTACGTACCTCCACAAGTTATATGCAATGATCTTCAAAATGAATTAAAAGATATTACACTTGCTGATCCACATTTTATGTCATCTACAACAATTGACGTCATCCTAGGTGTTGACATTTATTCCCAAATTATGAAAAGCGGAATTCGTCGATTAAACAACGGTTCAATACTCCTTCAAAATACCACTCTTGGCTGAATACTATCAGGATCAATCCATTCAGAAAGTGCAAAAGACAGAATTTACTCATTTCAATGTTCTCCTGAAAACAATCTTCATGAATTAATGCACCTCTTCTGGAATCAAGAAAAATCTCAAATTGTTAAAAACCTTTACTGACTAAAGAAGAGCAGGATTGTGAAGATTATTTTAAACTTACTCATACCAGGGATTTTAAAGGAAAATTTATAGTTCAATTGCCCTTTAGAAATACTTCAATTAATATTGGTGATTCTTATGCAATGGCAGAAAAGGCGTTTCTTCGTATGGAATCTCATTTTCTGAAAAATCCAAATTTTCAATGTCAATATTCCAGATTCATGGAAGAGTATCTATCTCTTGGTCACATGATTGAATGCTCAAAAGAAATCTCTTCAGTAGGCCAACAATTCTTTCTTCCTCATCATGGAGTGATAAAAGAAAGCAGTACATCCACTAAGTTACGGGTTGTTTTTAACGGCTCTCAGAAATCTACCTCAGTAATGTCTCTTAATGAATACCTTTTGCCTGGACCCAAACTACAGAATGATCTTGTCGATGTTTTAATGCGATGGAGACAACATCCTGTTGCTTTTGCTGCTGATATTGAGAAAATGTATCGCCACATAAAGGTTCACTCTGATCATTTTCCATTTCAACAGATTTTATGTCGAACTAACCCATCTGATCCAATAAAAATATATCAATTGTGCACTGTTACATATGGCGTAACTTGCGCTCCATACCTTGCTATATGCGTTGTTTACATGAGTAAGCTGAAGAACACTCTAAAACTTTACCATTTGCGTCCGATATTATTTTGAATGATATTTATGTAGACGACATCTTATCGGGTGCTAATGATACAATACATGCTAGAAAAAAAATTCACCAATTAAACGGGATTTTTATGGCGGGCGGTTTTCTTGTCAAGAAATGGTCATCTAATTCACAAGAAATAATTAGCTCGCTACCTGAAGAAAATATTGCAACTTCTGATTCACGATCTTTTGAAAATAATTTGATGTATCGAACCTTAGGCCTAATATGGAAAAGTAATGACGATAGTTTCATTTTCAGTTGGAAAACATTTTCAGTTGAATGTAATACGTTTACAAAGAGAAGTATATTATCAATTATTGCACAAATGTTTGACCCTCTGGGATGGCTGGCACCCATCGTAATTATTGCGAAGCCATTTATGCAAGAACTTTGGCTAAAAAAGATCGATTGAGATGAAAAATTACCAGACAAATTTGTGAAGCGATGGTGTACATTTATAAAACAATTTCATTCAGTCTCTGAAATTGCTGTACCTCGTTGGCTCGGATTATCTAATCATGTTAGTGTTATTGAAATTCACGGGTTTAGTGATGCTTCCCAGCAAGCTTTGGCCGCGGTCGTATATTTACGGGTAATAGCAAATAATAACAATAAAATAATAGCTACTATCGTATCGGCTAAAACCAAGGTTACACCACTTAAACGATTAACAATTCCGCGACTTGAACTTTGTGCCGCGTTTAATGCTTGTAAAGTTGGTGCATCGTATTCAAAAAACATTAAAATTGAGTGATCATATTCACCTTTGGACCGATTCTACTATTGTACATCATTGGATTACCAATCACCCGACGCGATGGAGGGAATTTGTATCCAATCGAGTAGCTGAGATCCAGGAACTATCATCTGCACAATGGCATCACGTTGTTTCTGAAGAAAATCCTGCTGATTTGTCGTCACGTGGTGTGTTACCTTCCGAGCTTCCAAATCTTCGGTTTTGGTGGAGAGGACCTGAATGGCTTAATCTACCGAATCTATCCTGGCCACAATCTATACCAAGTTGTTTTGAATCCGAAATTTTCGAAGAGTGAAACAGTCATACATCAGTAATAACATCAACACCAACCTGTTGGGACCTCATAGAGCGCTATTCCTCTCTCACAAGATTATTACGCGTCACTGCCTGGTGTTTAAGGTTTGTAAAACAATGTAATAATAAATGTTTGGATTCAGTTTTAGCCGTATTGTCTACTTCCGAAATTAATGATGCTTTACTGGTTTTGGTAAAACATGTTCAAAAAATATATTTTGCACCTGAAATTTCCATATTGAAGTCTAATCAAATACTACCTCGATCAAATCGTCTTCATCGTCTAATACCATTCATCGATGGTAACGGATTTTTGCGACTTAGTGGAAGGCTTCAATTTACTAATTTGGATTGGAACGAGAAGCATCCTGTTATTCTTCCGAAGATGTCATCATTCACCACACTGGTTATCAGATATCATCATTTACTCAATCTTCATGGCGGTACACAAGTAACTCTGGCTTCTCTGCGTCGGCAGTTTTGGATTTTGGGTGGGCGTTTACCAGTCCGATCTTTTATTCACAAATGCATGGTGTGTGCTCGTCAGAGAACAATTAATGGGCGAACTCCCAAAATCACGTATTATTCCATCTCGTCCATTTCTGAACACTGGTGTCGATTATGCTGGTCCGTTTTCATTGCGTACACTGCGTGGACGTGGCGGTAAGATTTACAAGGACTATCTGATCATTTTTGTTTGCTTCAGCACTATTATACATGCAAATTGTGTTCAAAACATCATAACAACGAAACTTATGAAAGCGAAGAAATAATGAAAGGCTCGCTAAAACTAGATTAAATTTGCTTTAAATCTCATTCTGATATTTTAATTAATTTTAGAGATGTAATGTTTTTCTTTTCATCCTTTTTAAGTATCCCATGGATGCTTTTAATCGATTAGAACCAATTTGATTTATATCAATCAGATTTTTTCCATATACCAAAGTCTTAAAATTTTCTGGAAAATGTCCCCTTTGAATGTTATTAACTATTTTTGTTTTTATTAATTAATCTGAAGCTGTTTTTAATGCATTACCACCATTTGGATATAAACCAACAAGCTTTTTCTTGTTTTCTGAAAACTTTGAAACACTTTTAAAACACATCAAAATCCATTCTTTTTAATTCTTTCATCCTATTTCAGTATTCCAGAAATGTTATTAAGCGATTTGTACCATTTTGACACACACCAACAAGTATTTTCTTGTTCCTAGTATTCTTTAAACACTTTCCAAAAACATCAAAATCAATTTTTTAATTTCTTCATCATTTTTAAGTATCCCATGAATGTTATTAATCGATTAATACCATTTTGACATACACCAATAAGTGATTTCTTGTATATTTAAAGCTCGTTTAAAAAAATATAAAAATCTTATTGCAATCAATTTATTAAGTAAAAGTAACAATAACATTCCGTTTAAAGAAAAACATAATAAAATGATAATCAATCTAAATTAATTTTATATGTACGTATTATATTAAAAGAAGAAAATGATAATGTTGTCGAAAAAATTATAAGAAATTTATATTTATAAAAAGCTTTTTTATTTATATACTTTCGTTGGGTTTAGTTTTAACTTCAACTCGAACAAGTTCCGGCGCAACTGGTTCATTATTCAATTGATTAATTTCAATCGGTATCGTTTCAGAGATATAATTCTCTTGGGAAGTACCCACAACTCCTTTATTACCAAATAAATTCTCATAATTAGTTCCATCGACGTTTCTCGAAACACTATAAAAATTTTCCATGCCATAAGATAACGGGTTATACTGATTAAAATTATAACCGAAGTTTTGGTATGGAGCAAATTGATTGGGGTATTGTCCATAAGGATACGAACCATATGATTGACCAAGTGATTGAGAAAACGGACCAACATTATACGAATTATCCATACTTTGTATATTACAACTAACGTAGGGCCAAACATCCAAATAAGTACATCTTGGTTGTGGTTGTGGTATATAAATAATTTGATTATGACAGTTTGGTGGTCCAGATGGATTTTCATCGCAGATTTGATGAGTTTGGGTGTGCATTATTTTTGCTTGACAAATATTTCCGCAAACCTAAACAAATACAAATTGATTATAAAAGTTAATTGTTATTTAAAATGTTTCTATTTACCTGCTGCCTGTAATGGAAACACTTCATAAAGGGAAATTCAACTTGTGGTACACATTGTCTTGGACTAATTACTTGACAACAATTATTTTTCTCTTCTGTGGTGTTCTCATCATTTTTAATAATTTCGGTTGAATCTTCAACATTTTCTTTAATATCTTCATTATTCTTCTCATCAGTTATTTCATCAACGTTTTCATCTATTTTTATATCACCATTTTTATCGATTTTTGAATCATCATAAGCCTCAACAAAACCTTGATCATTTTGAATCAAATCAGCTTTATCTAAAGTAATATTATTAATATTTTTTGTTTCAATCTTAATGGGAATATCCAAAATATTCGTATTGTTAATTTTGTTATGTAAATTAATAACCGTTGTAATATTCGGAGTTAACACAATACCTTCTTGAACCACCTTCTTCTTCTCATTTACATTATCCTGACAAGATTTTCTACAAGTTCTTCTACAATCTCCAGAACTACATTTCGAGTGACACTTTTTGTAACAACAATACGAAGTTTCGCATGTATCGAAAGAAATCTCACAACAATTATTACACATTTCGCTGCATTCGTTTTTCTCGCAATACGAGCAGTTACATTCGTTGCAGGGTTCCGAATTGCAAACGGAACGTTTCATTCTTTTTTTTGTTTGTAAACATTCTATGTAAGCGTGATATTCTGTTTCCGGGCAAAGCTCTTCCGGATGCTCTTCGATTAGACAACCTTCGGAGTTTACGTAAACGATACAAATTGTTTGTAAAAGAAGTAGATAAATTATATGATGACGCATCTACAAATTTAAAAAAAAAAATAATAGATTGTTGTAAATTAATATTGCCTTAAACCATAACTTTTAATCAATAATAATAGTAAAATTGTGCCCAGTACTGTGTTTTAGAAATAAAATGTGACTTAGTGCCTACCGCAATGACTAGAAATCGTTACAGTAAGATGCACCTGAGAGCAAAAGTATTAGAGAGCAATGTGTAAAGGGTAAAATTTACTACAACTTTTGTTCTAAAAGTTTTTCTATATCAAGCTCGGAATACCGTTTTTTTTTCCATTAGCAACTTGTAAAATTATAAATTCCTCAAATTTTCATATTTTCGAATATTTCTCTACATTGATGCTTCTGAGAGCAAAAGTGTTAGATAGCGGTGTATAAAGGTTAAAATTTGCTACAACTTTTGTTCTAAAAGTTTTTCTGTATCAAGGCCGGAATACCGTTTTTTTCCATTAACAACTTGTGAAACTACGAATTCTTCTAATTTTCATATTTTTAAGTATTTCTCTACATTGATGCATCTGAGAGTAAAAGTGTTAGATAGCAATGTGTAAAAGGTAAAATGTGCTACAACTTTTGTTCTTAAAGTTTTTCTGTATCAAGCTCGGAATACCGTTTTCTTCCATTAGCAACTTGTGAAACTACGAATTCTTCTAATTTTCATATTTTTGAATATTTCTCTACATTGATGCATCTGGGAGCAAAAGTTTTAGATAGTAGTGTATAAAGGGTAAAATTTGCTACACCTTTTGTTCTAAATGTTCCCACTTAAATGTCGTCATTGACGTTGATATTCCGAATTCTACGTTCCAGAAAGTGAAAGAACTTGTCGGAAAAACGTTTCATTTCGTTCTTGTCAAAAAGCAATTGGCGTAAGGTTTGCCAAATCCGCTAAGGATAATACTTTTGTTGCAGAAAATCTTCATGGATTACCATTCGATTTATATTTGTATGAAGAGTCTTCAGTGGAATTGGCTTTGCAAGATATGCTACCAGTAAGCACTTCAAATTACATGGATCATTATTTTAACTCCTAGCTACCACTACAACAGTTTTAGTTCTAGTGATAACTTTAGATCTACAACTAATACAGTCCAAGGTTTAGTGTTAGTCACTAGACATAGAACTTTGTTAGTTCTAATGATAACGCTAAATCTAGAACTAACACAGTCCTAGCTTTAGTTCTAGTGGCTAGACCTAGAACTTTTTTAGTTGTAATAACATTAGATCTATTACTAACACAGTCCAAGGTTTAGTGTGAGTCGCTAGACATAGAACTGTGGTAATTCTGGTGATAATTTACTAGATTTTACCTTTACGTCACATTTAGATATCATAAGTGAATGGCAAAACAACGGAACGGGGGCTTTATTGAAAAATAAGGTGCCAAAGGAAAGAATTATATAAAAAAAAATGGTAAACCAGTGAAAGACAAATGAGATTGTTTGAAACCACTCTTCAGTGATTGATTGTATTGTACGTGATGACTAAAAAGTGCAAATCGCAGATGTAAAGTGGCTTGATAACAAACTAATAGTAGCATCTAAAGAAATTGCTGTACACCCTGAAAACAAGGGCGTTGCCAGAGAGGGGCAGTGAGGGCACTGCCCCTCTAGAAAAAAAATTGAAACACAATAAATATACATCTCGAGTACTGAACAACTATCGATTGGGATACGATATTTTGATCAGGAAACCAAGGAAGTTCAAAAAGTATTCCTCGGATTCGTCAAGCTTGATGCTTTGGATGCGAAATGTATTGCAAAAGCAATAGATGAGTTTTTGGCAGAAGAAGATCTTGATCCGGACAAATGTGTTTGTTTAGGATTTGACGGTTGTTCGACGATGTCCGCAAAAGAAGGTGATATGTAAGCAATCCTAAGGTTTGTTCTTTCACTGCTCGTCACACAAATTAAATCTAATCATTAATGATCTAAATAGTCTGTCTGAAATCCGGAACACCGAAGGTACCATCAAAGATATTATTACTTTTTCTCAAGAATCAGTTTTGAAACGCAAATTGATACCAAATATTTCCATGCTTTAGAAAAAAAGTATAGAACAAAGTATTAGAGTTTTTAAAGAGAATTTTCCTATTATAATGGAGGTCTTAGAAAAATGCTTAACAGCTCCATGCAGGAGCTTCTAGAGTTTCGTTTATTCTCAGCCTTATTTTGAAAGTCAAATACTCGACTTTTATGGAACCTGTAGTAAACGTGTTCCAATCCGTAGCTTTGGATGCAGTTAAGGCATCCCAACACATTAGTCGCATTTTGCAATTAATAAAAAACCTCCGTAACTGCTCAGATAACGTCACAGATGAAATTATTAGGGACTTGGACTATCGTTGCAGAAAAACTTGGACTGGGAGAAAACATGTAGTCAGTGCCCCGTATTGTTGGGAGACAACAACATCGGAATAGCCACCCATTAGCAAGCCCTTCAGAATTCTGGCGGAGGTCTTTAATAATACCATACTTAGCCTCGATTATTAATTCTCTTGAAGTTCGCTTTTCTGAAGAAAACACCTCGCCATTTTCCTTATCTAAATTACACCCGGCTCAAATGTTAGACATGTCCGTTGAAGACCTCGTAGAAGCTGGTGAAGTCTTTTCCTAATTTTACAATTTATCAAATATCAACAACGAAATCGAACTATGGAAAAAACTATGGCTAGATAAACCTGACTCAAAAGAACTAAGTGTTGTGGATATCATAAAAGAGGCCGACTTTTTTTCCCTGAAGCGAGAAAAGTCCTTATAATTTCTTTTAGCAGCTTGAGGAGAATAAAAACCTGGCTTAGAAGCACTATGGCAGAATGTCGTCTCAATGGTCTTGCCATGATGAGTGTGCATAGCAAGCATATTTTTGAAAACTTTGAGGGTTTTATTAATAATCTGGTTGATCAATTCGCTAAGAACCCACGAAAATTGTGTTTTAAATAATTTGGTTTGTTTTTTTTGTCCTGCCCCCCCCACTTTGAGTATTTTGCAGCTGTTGATTCTTGGATAGAATTAACACTCTCGTGCTGAACCATACTTAGTCTAAGACTAAGCCTTGATTAAGACTCATCAGTTTCATCTATCAGGTCTCTGAAAACACGCCTTTTCACACGAAGAAAAAAAAGAAACTGCCAAAATTGATTCTCACTTTCTCGAAAATTTGCGATGTATAGTAGAGGATTAATCTTTCACTTATCTGATCAATTTCGGTATTAGAAAGCGAATTTTTCCATAAATCACTATCGCTTAGTTCTGCAAGTACTTCTAAGTGACATAAAAAAGGTAGTCAGCGTCTTTGTTGCAGCAACAACAATGTTAACCAGGAACTAGGAACCAGGAACTATCAATCTGACTTCTGATCCATAAGGATAAAATGGGTTTTATCAAACTAATAAAATATTCTGCAGTATTGTCTCTTTTACTACTGCCACTGCTACCGAGTTGAGGTTAGTTGTGCTCTTTTTCGCCTCTGTCTGTTATTGCTGTCTTCTAAATATGATGTTGTACTAAATATGTAACTAAATATGTATTAAGTAATTTGAAGTTGCACGGAAATTTAGAAGCAACGCAAGACAGAAGATGTAATAAGATGAATGCGCGCACGCAGAACTTATGAACGAGCACGTTTTATGTCAAGGATGCAGACCAGCATTGAAAAGACCATCAGGACAACCTCTAAAATGATGGAAATGTAATTGGTCGTTCGCATTACAAGAAATGCAGGCAGAACAGAATGGGCAGCACAAACCTCTATGGCTTCCGCAAAGAAGAAGAAGAAAAGAAACTTATGATAACCCATGATAGAGTTAAAAGAATTGAAGGTATGATTGGTCGTTGTTTACCAGGTTTCTGTATAACTGACACATGCGATAAATTATTAATCAACGAATATCTGACCATGTTAACACCGAATTTTTATAAAAATTCTGCTTGCTGAAAGGAATACAATGCAAGTTCCGTACTTTCACCTTTTTCTATATATTTTCACTTTAAGTGCTTAACTCTTCTTTGCCAGAACATGTAGGGTTTATACACGAGAACTGCTACCTCTTTGCAAACTTTCTCTCAAACTCTAGTTCACGATTTGGTTTCACTCTATATGTAGTGGTTAGCTTCTCGACAGTAAACTACATCGTTGTCGCCACGGCAGATGAGTTACCGTTTTTGCTACTTCCGAGTGGGGTTGTGTACTTAATGTAGTTGTTCGGATGTTCGCAACCTTTTTGGATGTCGTCCTAGATGCTGGTCTGCAATATCTTTTAATCCTTGGTAGTACACATCTTCCGTCTCGCATTCCTCCAGAATTTCTTTGTGTCTTCTCTGATCCCATGGTGATTTTCGAATGATTACTCTTAAAATTGCTTTCTCTCTCTAGTTTCTGTTATGTCTGTCGGCACCTCCGCAGTATCTGTCATTATTGGCAGGCTTTGTATGTCTTCAGTTTGGTCTCGGTAGATATGCAATTGTTTTTCCAGATGGTCGGTCTTAGTGCTCTAGTACTAGTATCTCCATGTTGATTTTTCCGCATGTATTCTAAAAGCCCATACTCTATGTCTGCAATGAATGCATTCGTCTTGTTTCCACGTCACCATGTTGTATACCAGGTCTTATATGCGCATGCGCAAAATGGCCAGGTAAAATAGGAGAAACATGGTAAATTCTTTTATTGCTCTGATAATGTTACTTGCATCAAGGTAAAAAGCAAAGATATCAATGTAGGCGCTTAAAGTTTCGTGTCCTTCTTGCTCTTTCTCGTTTTCGTCTTGATGATTCAACGAGAAAGATTTCTGCTAACTTTCATCTTTGCCTTTCCAAGACCTCATTTTCCATTTCTATCAAAGAGCGTCTGCTATCTTTTAACTAATCGAATATTAGGTTTTGAGGACAGCATCAGAGGTAGCCTCTTTTTATACATTTTCATTTCTAATATAGTTGTTTTTTTTTTACGATGTCAAGTGGTTTGGTAATGAACCAATAGTCGCATGTAAAGAAATTGCTTTACACCCTGAAGATACTTGGTGATATTGGAATACAGAAAAAAAGTATATTGACGTAACAAGGTCAGCTTCGATACAATTTTACAACTTTTATATTGGAGGGATTGATTTGCTTGGTAGGGTTCTCGGCAAATACGTGATGGGAGGTTGGACAGAAAGGTCATCTGTTGTAAGATTGAAATTTTTCACTTAATATTGCAGCTGTTGATTTTTTAATAGAATTAACATTCTTATGCTGAACCATGGTGTGTCTCAGACTAAGCTTAACTCAGACTCATTTATTTCATACATCCGGTCTCTGAAAACACGCCATTTCACACGACGAGAAAACAGAAACTGGCAAAATTGATTCTGACTTTCTTGAAAATTTGCGATGTAAAGTAGAGGATTAATCTTTCACTTATCTGATTAATGACTCACTTCCCAGGAAGCTTGATGATGAGGGCTGATAATGCCACAGCGGGCTATTCCTGCAAGGCAAAGCACCCCTCAAATACGGATTGGAGTGTGGCTAGAAAAGTCGTCACTTGCACATTCGTCGACCAGGCGATTCAAACGTTTAAGTCGTTCAAATCGTCCGGAGAAGACAATATTTTTCCTGCTTTGCTACAGCAAGGAAGGTCACTGTTGTTGCTTATTTTGGTAAACATTTTCAGATCGAGTGTCGCCTGGAAATGTGTACTGGCAGAATGGACTAAGGTAAGGGTATCTTATATACCTAAAGCGGGCCGTTCAGTCCCTACTCCTAATGCTTTTCGACCCATCAGCCTAACGTCATTTCTGTTGAAACCCCTTGAAAAAGTTCTGGAACGGTATATCCGTATGGTGCCATTGGTATCTGGTCTACTGAGTCGCCACCAGTATGCTTATAAAGCGGGAAAATCAGCAGAATTGGCTCTACACAACTTAGTTGGTAGTGTATCCAGGACGCTGCAGAATAAAGAAATCTTGGTTTGTGGGTTTCTGGATATAGAAGGAGCGTTCAACAACGCAATACCACAATCTCTTGAAAGAGCTGCTCTTAACAGGGGAGTGGAAGCAACTATAGCGGGTTGGATTCGCAATATGCTTGATAGTAGAATAGCTTCTACTTAACTCCACGGTGATACGATACGCTTCAGGCAGGGAGGGGTGTCTCCCCTGCTTTGATCCCTCCTGGTTGACGATCTGATTGCGATAGTCGAAGCCGTTGGTGTGGAAATACAAGCTTATGCTGATGACATTGTCGTTATGGTCAAAAGAACCTGTTTATCGAGGATACCTAAAGTCCTCCAGGTGACCCTAGATAATATTTGCGCATGGTGTAAGGGAGAGAACCTCTCGATAAACCCGCAAAAGATAATTGGTGTGCCCTTCACCAGGAAACGAAAGTTGAATGGACTAATCCGCCTAACAATCCAAGGTGAAGAAATTCCTTTCTCAAAGGAAGTCAAATATCTAGGAGTAATCTTAGACAAAACCTTGTCATGGAATGGACATTTGCATGGAGTTTTGCACAAAGCTAGACTATCCTTGTGGACTTGTCGCAGTTTTTGTGGAAAAAATTGGGGTCTTACTCCTGAAAGACTGTACTGGCTCTATGTGACTGTGGTTAGACCTATGATCACATACGGAGCAGCAGCCTGGTACGGGAAAGTCCGACAGACTTCAGTTATCAGTAAACCTTCACGAATTCAACAAGTAGCTGGATTGACAATCTCTGGTGCGCTAAGCACAACGCCAACTCTGGCAATGGAGGTTCTGCTTGGCCTATCTCCTCTGCATTTTGCTGTGCTGCGGAAAACATTATAAGTACTGATATTGTGCTATCAATGCCGTCAGATTTGGGGGGATTACTATCAGTGATTAATGCTCGATACCAGATTGTACTGCCTGAGTGGCAGTCCTGGATCGAAAATGAAAATTCTCTGTTTCAGGCAGATATTTGCTTGTTCACAGATGGATCAAAAACGCCTGAAGGGGTCGGAGCAGGAGTATACTGCCAAACACCTCGAATTAAGCAAGCTTACAGCCTGGGTACGTATTGCACTGTATTCCAGGCGGAAGTATTCGCTATTGACATGAGTGCTAAAATCCTTCTTGAGAGAGGGGTGAAGAACATGACAGTACGAATTTTCTCAGACAGTCAAGCCGCTCTCCAGGCGCTGTAAGCCGTGAAAACGGTGTCGGCTCTGATTAATGATTGTAAGAGAACATTAAACACACTGAGTTGTGATAACAGAGTTTCTCTGATCTGGGTCCCGGGTCACACTGGGGTTGCTGGCAATGAAGCGGCAGATGAACTAGCACGAAAGGGTAGCGTTAAAGCGTTTGTGGGGCCGAAACCAGCAGTTGGTGTATCATTTGCATAAAAGTTCTAATGGGTGTTTTTACTGGACACTGCCGATTAAAAGCACATCTCAACTTGTTGGATTTAGCCGACGATGTTGAATGCCGACTATGTGCGGAGGAAGCAGAGACGGTTGAGCATGTTTTATGCCACTGCCCTGCCGTTAACCATATCAGATTCTCGATTTTTGGGTCGCAGTTTATCTCCTCAAGGGATCTGAATGATCTGAGCAAGATATTAATGTTCGTTAAGAGCATTGGATTGCACGGTGAAATTTGATAACGGTATCTATCGGGGTACAATAGATCCTTAGGGTCGCGGTGCAAGGTTGGTTGGTCCGCCTACCCGATATGTAGTCCATGTAATATAATGACATGAAACCACTATCACTTAGTTCTGCAAGTACTTCTAAGTGACTTAAAGAAGGTAGTCAGTGTCTCTGTTGCAGCAACAATAATGTTAACTATGGAACTATCAATCTGACTTATGATCCATGAGAATAAAATGGGTCGTGCATCTATCTTTGTCAAGCTAATAGAATATTCTGCAGTATTGCCTTTTTCACTACTGCTGCTGCTACCGAATTGAGGTTGGGTTGGGTTGGGTTTTGCACTTTTTTTTATTGATATCTTCTAAATATGATGCTAAATATGTAACAAAATATATATTAAGTAATTTTTACACTATGGAATCAGAGAAGTTGCACGGGAATTTGGAAGGAATGCGAGGCAGAAGATGTAATAAGATGAATGCGGGCACGCAAAACTCATTAACGAGCTCATTACCGTTGTGTGTCAAGGATTTTCAGAAGTTGCAGACCAGCATCCAAAACACCGGCAGCATAACCTCCAAAATGATGGTGAAATGTAGCTGGTCGTTCGCATTACAAAAAATGCAAGCAGAAGAGAATGAGTGGAACAAACCTTTATGGCTTCCGGAAAGAAATGAAGAAAAACTTATGATAACCCATGATAAAAGTTAAAAGCCATGAAATTTCAAATTGTTTGTAGGGAGCTTGATCGTTGTTTACCTAGTTGCTGTTTAACTGACACATACCATAAACTATTAATCAACAAATATCTGACTCTGTTAACAACGAATTTTTTATAAAAATTCTGCTTGCTGAAAAGAATGCAACACAAGTTCCCTTTTTTACACTTTTCACTTGAAGTACTTAATTTTTCATTGCCAGAATATGTAGGGATTATAAACGAAAACTGCTACCTCTTTGCAAATTTTCTCAGTCTAGTGTACGATTTGGTTTCACTCTATATGTAGTGGTGAGCTTCTCCACAGAAAACTATATCGTTTGTTGCCACGTTTTGTGTTCTGAGTGGGGTTGTGTACTTAATGTAGCTGTTCGGAAGTTCGCAACTTTCTTGGAGATCGTCCTAGATGCTGGTCTGCAATATCTTTCAATCCTTGGTAGTCTATTCGTTTCCAAACGTTCTCGTTCTTCACATCACATCTTCCGTCTCGCATTCCTCCAGAATTTCCTTGCGTCTTCTCTGATCCCATGGTGAGTTTTGAATGATTACTCTTAAAATCGTTTTCTCTCTCTAGTTTCTGCTATATCTGTCGGCGCCTCCGCAGTATCTGTCATTATTGGCAGGCTTTGTATGTCCTCACTTTGGTCTCGGTAGATATGCAGTTGTTTTTCCAGATGGTCGGTCTTAATGCTCTAGTTCTAGTATCTCCATGTTGATTTTTTCTGCATGTATTCTAAAAGCCTGCGGTAGCCAATACTCTATGTCTGCAATCAATGTATTCTCCACGTCTATACTAGGTCTTCTAGGCGCATGCGCAATATGGCCAGGGGGGAAACATGGCATCAAGGTAAAAAAACAAAGATATTAATGTTGCCCCTTAAAGTTTCGTGTCCTTGTTGCTCTTTCTCATTTTCCTCTTGATGATTCAATGTACAGATAGAGAAAGATTTCTGCTAACTTTCATCAAAGAGTGCCAGCTATCTTTTAACATTTAACTCGTCGAATATTAGGTTTTGAGAACAGCATCAGAGTTAACCTCTTTTTATACTTACTCATTTCTAATATGATTGTTTTTTCGATTTTTTTCTAATAAATTTTGTGACGTATTTTGCCTTTTTTATGAAATACAAGTTTTCCCAAAACAAATAATTCGAAAATATTGGTGTAGATAATTAAAATACTGATAAAATGAGTTCAAACTTAACACATCTAGGTATTATAACACCCAGTTAAATTTATTTTTACAGAAACAAGATGGCCGAAAACAAAACACAAACAAATTGCGCCATCTATGCTTTTAGACATTAATTTTATAATATATATAGGATGTGATAAATCAAATTGGGTTAAAATATTCTGATTATTACAAAAATGTTAGATAAATATGAAAATTATTGATTTTCATTTCTCCATATTTATTTGCAATTATATTTTTTTATAAATATAGAGTGTGATGTTTCAAGTTAAGTTAAAATTTTCTGATCTTTACAAAAATCTTTTTCTTTTTGATATTTTTAAAAAATTTAAAACGCACTCGATTTTAATCCACATTTTATTATAAACTCATCAAAATTTAAGAAAATAAATAAGTTTTGGCTTTTCTTAAAAGCCGACTGCGATGACTAATAAGAAAAACAATTAATTTGATATCTATGACCTAAATAGATAATAAATAGTAAGAAGCATACCTTGTTTTATTTTAGATCCGTGTCTAATTCGAATAGGTTTCGTGCACCTGTAAACTAACGATCGTTGTTCTTATTAGTTACTACGACCGGAATGAAACGAACAATGGCTTATATAGAAACACCCATTCATTCATATCTTGGTATTATCGTTTTTTGCTTGGTTCTCACTAAATACAAGGTCATGATTTAAGAAGGGATGAATTGTTTGAAACGTTTTTTACGTGTTATTTTATTTACCTTAATTTTGTTTTTTTTTCGGCAGATAAGATGCCCTTCAATGATTTTATAAAGCATACAAAAAAATCTTACAAAACCAGGAAAATACATTGTGAAATTAACGAATCCTAATAAGAATTATAAGAAAAATGTTCAGATTCACATTGTATCAATGAGGTAATTATGTTATCGGTATATTTAAATAAAAGTTATTTACTGTTCTTTTTCGGTTTGTTTAAACGGAAAGGTGATAAGATTCTTTTAAAAAACTTTCTCGAAATTTGTTTTATTACATTTATTTTTTTATAAACATCAGTCGTTTAAAAATACATCATTCCTTAGGTGTTATATTACATAATAAAGTAATGAATTACTCAAACTCAAAACATTATTTTATAAATTAACTCAAATGATTAAACTTGCTAAGAAAAACTATATGTTAAAAAAATATATTAAAGAGAATTAATGTAATATTTTTATTTTATTCTATTTTATTGTCTTCCTCCTCTTCAGCTGAAACATCATCTTCAGCCTCATTTTTTTCAGTGTTTTCTAAAAATTAATATTTAATTATAATCTATTAATTATTTAATAAGTTATTTTACCATTTGCTCCACGTTTATTATGAATATTATTGTCAGCAATTAAAGGCATTTCTGTAAAAAGAAAAGTCGTGTTATAGAACTCATTTTTTACATTTTTTTACTTTTATTACCTGGAATTGGAAGTCCTGAAAAAGGAGGTTGTGGTGGCCAGAATGCTAAAAAAAATAAATTAATTTCTAAATTTTTCTTTTATTGATAAACTTACGATATGGGGCTGAATACGGTGCAGGATACGGTGCTGGATACGGTGGTGAATATGGTGGATATGGTACTGGTGGAAACGATGGATATGAACCTGAAAAATAAATAAATTATTCTTAATTAATTATTAATTTCGTGTATTGAATAGAAGAGGTTAATTTATTCAAGATATTTACCGTATTGATTTATTGGGATATTTGGTGGAATAAATGATGATGGTATGTCATTAATATCTAAAAAATCAAAGTAATTAATTTTTTTTTTTATTAAATTAATTTGAAAATCTTACTAATTCCATCTTGGATGATATTAATAGGTAAACTTCCTGAAATAAATAAAATCAATTAATTTATTTCTGTACATATTTTTAATAATGTCATGAAATAATATTTTCCTTCTATATATCTAGCTTTTTATCTAGCTTATCAATTCTTTTTTATTTCATTGATATTTACTACCTAAAATTGTGAAAGTTTGATCACCACAATTCATAAAGTGTCCCATTTTTTCGTCAATAAGCCATATACAGTAAAAAAATTTGTTACTTTGCTAATTCAACAACAAGCAGTTGGTGGGAAAACTCATGTTTTGTAGATTTTTACTTAAGAAATAAAGAAAGGAGTCAAGCAGTATCCAAAAATAAAGCCGATAAAGATCAAAATAGAGATTAAAGCGTCTATTTACGAAGAAAAAAGTTAAACTTAGCAGCTATAAATATGGCAATCAAAATCAGTATTATCGGAACCAAAACCAGACTGCTTTTAGAGTTGACAACCAACTAAAGGGTTGGAAATGATACAGAAATAAGTTTATGGTGTGTCAACACACGTAGGGATCGTGGTGACTAAAGACTTAAATGAAATACAATATCTTGTCTCAGCAGATTGAAAATAGTGTTGACAATAGAAACCGATAGCGATAGTGCTGGTTTCGAAATTCTGTTACAATTTTCAAGCCTAGACATATCTCTAGTTTATGAATTATTGTCCTTAATAAAAATAAAGTGTATAATATCCCAAAATTATTAAGAAAATTATGCAGCACGAATTTCATATTTAGAGATTACGTGAAAAATGCTTGATCATTAGTTTTGATTAGAGATTCAAAATGGTAAGATGAAATTGACGTTGAAGCAAAAATAGAGAGCTAGAGTATTAAGGACCATCTCAGAAGACATTAGTTACATTTTTGAGATATCATCGACATTAGTAACGAAAATCACTAATTTTCATATTATTGGGATTTCCACTTTTTAACTAGAAATTAGTTACACCTGAGTTACAACTTATTATGTCTTCTTGGTTCATTACAAACAATTTATATACAATATATTTTTCTCCATCAATTTAATTTTTGCGTTATGATCAAAATTAGTAACGAAGACCACTAATTTTGATATTATTGGGATTTCCACTTTGTAACTAGAAATTAGTTTCACCTTAGTTACAACTAATTATGAATTATGTCCTTTTGGTTCATTATAAACAATTTATATCCAATATACTTAGCAAATGTTCAAATTGTCGATCTTCTTCGGTCTCGCAATGACCCAAACGCTCATAGATGGAATTTTGAACCATCAGGAGCATATCCCTAGTGATATTAGTGGTTCTTCAAGTATGCGATTTTTCAAATCATTTTTTGATTCTGGTTTTGTTGCATATACTCTACTTTTCAGAAAACCCCAAAAGAAAAAATCGAGTGCTGTTAGATCAGGAGATCGTAATGGCCACTCAATTTCACCTCTACTACCAATCCAACGGTTTGGAAACATACGGCTTAAAAAGTCTTGGACTGCGCGACTAAAATGTGGAAGAACACCATCTTATTAGAACCACTTATTGTCAATACCATTAGGGCATACGGCTCGTACACTTGGAACCACTTGATTTTCTAAGAGTTGCAAATATCTGTCTCCGTCCAAATTTCCATTAATAAAAAATGGACCAATTACATTCTCTCTCCTAATACCAGCCCATACATTAATTTTCTGCGGTCTCTGAGTATGACCTTCTCTTATTAAACCTGCATTTTCGTCACTCCAATAACAACAATTGTGCCTACTAACCTTACCGTTCAAGTAGAAAGTAGCCTCATCAGAAAAAACAACGTTCAAAAGAAAATTTCTGTCAACATCACATTTGTCACCTACTATTTCACAGAATTCCAACCTTCTTTCAAAGTCACCTTCGTTCAATTCCCATTTTCCCATTTGGTAGTCAACCCCTCATAATTCTTGAAAGAATTAAGATATCGGGTTTTGATTTATGGGGTTATGTTTCTTTTTTCATTACCTTTAAAATAAGGTAAAACGCAACAGGGGTTGCTATTTAAAAATGTAGGGGTGGTCATCCCCTAAAAAAACTCCACATTGCATGGATGTTCTAAACTATCTAAGAATGTTTTCTTCACTCGTTCAAAACTTATAGCTCCGTCCCGGGACATCTGGGAAACCTGTATAAACAATTTACATAGACTATTTCATTCATAACGTTAACAGCCAATAAGAATTCGTGGTTTTCCGTCAATTGCGAGTATTTCAGCGGTTATTTAACCGTAACCATGGAGAACGATAATACGAACCTTTGTATTAATTAATTTCGTGACATCCATGAATGTTTCCATAACAATCAATGTAATTTATTTTGAAAAATTATTAAAATTCTAAAAATATGTATATTTTTTATTCATGAAATAGTCTAGCCATATACAACACGACAATCGAAAATACTCGAATCTCGACGTATTGCCACACATTTGCTGTTTCAGGCAATAGGTCTCGTATTATCGAGTATTTTCGATCGTCTTGTTGTATAATACAGTGGCACAGAAAAGTCTACATACCCCTCGTAAAAATCTGTTTTTAACAACGTTGTGCAAGTTAAAAGTATAAAACTGTTATTATATAAACAAGTACTATGTACAATAAACGAAACAAAAAATTTAATCGCGTTTGTACAACATTTATTATTAATAATAAACAAAATTCATTTTTTAGACACAGAAAAGTCTACATACGGAATCTTAAATGTTATTTAAAAATTTAATATTTCGATTATTAATATTTAGTAGGGCCTCCTTGACTTTGCAGTACTGCATTAATTCTATTTTTCATTGAAAATACCAGCTTTTTGGTAGTTTCAGAGGAAATATCATTCCACTCTGCAATTAATGCGTTTTTAAGGTCTTCCTTATTTTTAATATTTTTCTTTCGTATACGACGCTCTAATTCGTCCCACAAATGCTCTATTGGATTCAAATCAGGCGACTGGGGTGGCGAATGAAGCTGATGGGGCACATTATACAATATCCACTCCCTAACTATATGAGCGGTGTGCTTAGGGTCATTGTCTTGTTGAAAATACCAGCCCCGAGATAAACCCATTTTTGTTGCTGACTGCTTCAAATTTTCTTTCAAAACATTTAAATACATGAACGTATCCATTGTATTCTCTATAAATGTCAAATTGCCTACCTCAGCCGCCGACATACAACCCCAGACCATAACATTACCACCGCCGTTTCACGGTAGGAATTAATTTTTTTTGCAATAATTCCTCATTTTTTCTGCGCCACACCTTTTGTTTCCCATCCGAACCGAATAAATTAAACTTACTTTCGTCACTGAATATAATATTACTCCAGAAAGTGTCCTCTGCATCTTTATATTTAATTGCGAAATCTAGACGTTTTTTCTTGTTAACTTCACTAATATAAGGCTTCTTTCTGGGTACCCGGCTATGGAAATCATTATTTCTTAAAACACTTCTAACCGTTTCCGGATGGACTGAAACAATATTGTTCGATTCCAGGTTCTTCGCTAATTCTATAGCGGTAGTTCTTGGATTTTGTTTTATTTCACCCAAAATCTGCCGTTTTATACGCGGTGTTATTTTCCCAGGACGACCGCTTCGTGCTTTACTTTCTAAGCTATTAAATTCCGTATAGTTTTTAACAACTGTTTGAATGCTGGCTTTTGAGTATCCAACCATTTTTCCGATTTCTCGAAGAGATTTTCCATCTTTTCGATACTTAACAATAAGTTGACGCATCTCTAAGCTTATTTCTTTACGTTTGACACTCATATTGTTAATCAAAATAGTTGTTTTATAACAAAAATACGAATAAGTGACAAATACACTTGTGACAATTGAAATTTAAAAACAAAAGCAACGTTTGTCGGCACTGTTTTTCACGTATACCAACTTAAATAATTCAAAAATTAGCCGTATGTAGACTTTTCTGTGTTAAAAAAAAGGATTTTGTTTACTATTGTTAATAAATATTGTACAAACACGAATCATTCTGCTATTTCGTTTATTATACAAAGCATTTATTTATAAAATAAGTGTTTTATACTTTCAACTTGCACAAGTTGTTCAAAACAGACGTTTACCAAGGGGTATGTAGACTTTTCTGTGCCACTGTATATGAATATACGTTTCTCCATCTCCTTTACTTTTTGAGAAATGATCGACATTATTAACGATAATCATTAATTTTGATATTTTTGGGATTTTCATTTTCTAACTAAAAATTAGTTACACCTGCGTTACAACTGATTATGAATTATGTCTTTTTAGTTCATTATAAACAATTTATATACAATGTATTTTTCTCCATCACTTTTAATTTTAGAGATATAATCGAGATTAGTAACGAAAATCACTAATTTTGATATTATTGGGATTTAGACTTTCTAACTAGAAACTAGTTACACCTAAGTTACAACTGATTATGAATTGTGTCTTTTTGGTTCATTATAAACAATTTACATACAGTATACTTTTCTCCATTACCTTTAATTTTTGAGATATGATCGAGTTTAGTAACGAAAATCACTAATTTTGATATTATTGGGATTTCCACTTTCTAACTAGAAATTAGTTACACCTGAGTTACAACTGATTATGAATTATGTCTTTTTGGTTTATTATAAATAATTTATATACAATATACTTTTTTCCATCACTTTTAATTTTTGCGTTATGATCATAATTAGTAACGAAAATCACTAATTTTGATAGTTTTGGGATTTTCTCTTTCTAACTAGAAATTAGTTACACCTGAGTTACAACTTATTATGAATTATGTCTTTTTGGTTCATTATAAACAATTTATATACAATGTACTTTTCTCCATCACTATTAATTTTACAGATATGATCGACATTAGTAACGAATATCACCAATTTTGATGTTATTGGGATTTAGACTTTCTAACTAAAAATTAGTTACACCTGAGTTAGAACTGATTATGAATTATGTGTTTTTGGTTCATTATAAACAATTTATATACAATATACTGTGAGCGTCAAAAGAAAGTAAACACTAGTTGTTTACTTCTAAAAACCCTTTTTACTACGATTCTGTTAACTTACAATAAAAATTTATATAACAGAATTTACGACTTTATTTGTGAGCTATCCCTTCGTAGAAAATAGTTAAGCAAAAACCCCCACAAATATGGTAAATCCCCTTTAGAGTAAAAATACCCCGATATTTACGCGTCAAAAGAAAGTAAACAGCCGATCCGGTTGTTGTAATTTCATTTTATATTTAGGGGAAGCACCATACTTTTCATATAAGTACTTATATACCCCTGTCAGAACATTTTAGAAGAAACAGCAAGTGGTTGAACGTCGAAGTTAATTATAAATACCAAAAATCATCATGGGAAAACAAACAAGTATTGAAACGCGTAAAATTATATTAAACTTAAATAAAAAAGGTAAATCCTTACGTGAAATAGGAAAAATAGTGGGAAGAAATCACTGCACAATAAAGAAAATTTTGGATAAATACGCACGACACCATACTGTAGCGGATTTACAACGCGTTGGACGACGAAGGCGCCTTACAGAAGCACAGGCGAGAGCAGTGGTCAGAGAAGTGAAGAATAATTCATGTACAAGTGCGGTTAAAATAGCAAACGACATATCGCAGATAACAAGCACATCCGTAACTTCAAGTACCATACGAAGAACACTCCATAGAAGTGGCCTTCATGGAAGAACACCCCGTAAAAAGCCTTATGTATCTAAAATAAATAAACAGAAACGTTTTGATTTCGCAAAAAAGTATCAAAACGAAGCTCCAGATTTTTGGAAAAATATATTGTTCAGTGACGAGAGTAAATTTGAAATTTTCGGAAAGAGAAAACCACAGATATGGAGGTCAAAAAATGAGGCCTTCAAAGAGAAATTTGTTACCAATACTCTGGAGCTGTATGGCGGCGTGAGGGGTCGGTAATCTAGTTTTTATAGAATCAACAATGAACAAAATGGACTATTTAACCATTTTAAAGAACAATGTTACCCCGAGTGTTAATAAATTGGGCTTATCAGAGAACTGGTTATTTCAACAGGATAACGACCCAAAACACACTTCCAAAATTGTGAAGGAATGGCTGCTATACTGAGTCCCTAAAACCCTAGATCATCCACCGCAGTCTCCAGACATTAAACCTATAGAGCATCTATGGGATCACCTTGACAGGAAGATCAGAGAAAGGACCATTTCAAATAAAGACGACCTTAAAAAAGCTTTAACTGAAGAATGGATGAAAATTCCTTCAGATGTTACAAAAAAACTTGGTGGAATCCATGCCAAGGAGATTAAGGGAGGTGCTGAAGGCCAACGGAGCTCAAACCAAGTATTAAAAGTTGATGTTATATTTATTTTTGTACTTAATATCTATTATATACGTATTCTGTTTACTTTCTTTTGACGCGTAAATTCGGTAGACCTTTACAATTAACTGGATTATTACGGGTAATGATTTGTTTTTTTTTTCATGTTTTTATTGATTTAAATATAGTATATATGAGTTGTGAAAACTGCAATAAAACTTTTTGATTTTCGTTATTAACTGCATTTTTATTAACCTTTTAATAGAAAAACAGCAGCTGTTTACTTTTTTTTTACGCTCACAGTACTTGTCTCCATCACTTTTACTTTTTACGTTATGATCAAAATTAGTAACGAAAAATCACTAATTTTGATATTAGTTACACCTGAGTTACAACTGATTATGAATTATGTCTTTTTGGTTCATTATAAACATGTTATATTATACAATATACTGTTATCCATCACCTTTAATTTTTGAGAAATGATCTAGTTTAGTAACGAAAATCATAAATTTTCATATTTTTGAGATTTCCACTTTCTAACTAAAAATTGGTTACACCTGAGTTACAACTGATTGTGAATTATGTCTTCTTGGTTCATTATAAACAATTTACATACAATATACTTTTCTCTACCACTTTTAATTTTTGAGATATGATCGAGTTTAGTAATGATAATCATCAATTTTGATATTTTAGGAATTTCTTCGTTCTAACTAGAAATTAGTTACACCTAAATTACAACTGATTATGAATTATGTCTTTTTGGTTCATTATAAACAATTTATATACAATATACATTTCCACATCACTTTTAATATTTGAGATATGATCGAGTTTAGTAACGAAAATCATAAATTTTAATATTTTTGGGATTTCCACTTTCTAACTAAAAATTAGTTACATCTGAGTTACAACTGATTATGAATTATGTCTTTTTAGTTCATTATACACAATTTATATAGAATATACTTTCTCCATCACTTTTAATTTTTGAGATATGATCGAGTTTAGTAACGATAATCATCAATTTTGATATTTTTGGGATTTCTACTTTCTAACTAAAAGTTAATTACATCTGAGTTACAACTGATTATGAATTATGTCTTTTTGGTTCATTATAAACAATTTATATACAATATACTTTTCTCCATCACTTTTAATTTTTGAGATATGATCGAGTTTAGTAACGATAATCATCAATTTTGATATTTTAGGAATTTCTTCGTTCCAACTAGAAATTAGTTACACCTGATTTACAACTGATTATGAATTATGTCTTTTTGGTTCATTATAAACAATTTATATACAATATACTTTTCTCCATCACTTTTAATATTTGAGATATGATCGAGTTTAGTAACGAAAATCATAACTTTAATATATATTTGGGATTTCCACTTTCTAACTAAAAATTAGTTACACCTGAGTTACAACTAATTATGAATTATATCTTTTTGGTTCATTATAAACAATTTGTATACAATATACTTTGCTCCATGATTTTTAATTTTTGAGATATGATCGACATTATTAACGAAAATCACTAATTTTGATATCATTAGGATTTCCACTTTTTAACTAGACATTAGTTACACTTGAGTTATAACAGATTATGAATTATGTCTTTTTGCTTCATTATAAGCAATTTGTATACAATATACTTTTTTTCATAACTTTTAATTTTTGCGTTGTGATCAAAATTAGCAACGAAAATCACTAATTTTGATATTATTGGGATTTAGACTTTTTAACTAGAAATTAGTTACACCTGAGTTACAACCGATTGTGAATTATGTCTTTTTAGTTCATTATAAACAATCTATATACAATGTACTTCTCTCCATCATTTTTAATTTTTGATCATATGATCGTCATTATTAATGAAAATCACTAATTTTGATATTATTGGGATTTCCAGTTTTTAAGTAGAAATCAGTTACACCTGAGTTACAACTGATTATGAATTATGTCTTTTTAGTTCATTATAAACAATTTATGTACAATATACTTTTCTCCATCACTTTTAATATTTGAGATATGATCGAGTTTAGTAACGCAAATTATAAATTTTGATATTTTCGGGATTTCCACTTTCTAACTAAAAATTGGTTACACCTGAGTTACAACTGATTATGAATTATGTCTTTTTAGTTCTTTATAAAGAATTTGTATACAACACATTTTTCTCTACAACTTTTAATTTTCGAGATATCATCGAGCTTACAATTAGTAATGGTACACATCAATTTTGATACTTTAGGAATTTCTACGTTCCAACTAGAAATTAGTTACACCTGAGTTACAACCGATTATGAATTATGTCTTTTTGGCTTATTACAAACAATTTATATACAGCATACTTTTCTCCAACACTTTTATTTTTTGAGATATGATCGACATTAGTATCGAAAATCACTAATTTTGATATTATTGGGATTTCCATTTTTTAACTAGAAATTAGTTACACCTGAGTTACAACTGATAATGAATTATATCTTTTTGGTTCATTACAAACAATTTATTATATACAATATACTTTTCTCTGCCACTTTTAATTTTTGAGTTATGATCGAGCATAGTAACCAAACATCAATTTTGATATTTTGGAGATTTCCACTTTCCAACTAAAATACTGCACTTTTTTTTTTGGTTTTTTCCTAAACAATTTATGTGCAAAATATTTCCCTCCATCACCTTTAGTTTTTGACTTACAACCAAAAATTACATAACTGGAACTGGTAAAAATACCAGTAACGGCAATATAAAAATATTGCCTTAAAATTTCTACGCTTTCTTTAAATCAACATTTTAACTCACCTTCTTCTTTACCTCGCTTAGCTGTAACAAAAAAAATTTAAACTAACCACCACAATTTAATTATATCAAAAATACTTACGTTGTGGATCTGAACTAACAATTTCATCTAAAACAAATTATAAAATTAAATTAAAATCTTCGTTTAAAATAATTTCATTTTTTTACTTGGATCAATACTCCTCACTGAATAAGAATTTTCAAAATTAGGTGCGATTAAAGGTGTTGCACCTACAGGTCCAGGTGAAAAGTATCGTCCGCCTGCGAATGCATCTTGGAAGCAACCTGGTGGACATTCTTGTTTTACTTCTTCGTTTGACGTTCCATAACAACCTTCACAATTCGGTTGCGGAATACCGCAAGTTACATAAGGCCAAGCTTGTTGATACGCGCATCTTGTTTGTGGCTGTGGTATATATATTAATTGATTATGGCAACTTTGTTGACCAGTAGTTGCTTGTTCGCAAACTTGATGTTGCTGGGCGTGCATTATTGATGATGCACAAAAGCTTCCACATTGTTTTCTCCTATCAAAAAGTATTTAGAATAAACATTAATGTAATTTATAGAAAATATTTTTTACCTTAAATGATAACATCTTGTATATGGATATTGAGCTTGTGGAGTACATTGTCTTGGTCCAACAACTTGACAACATGATTGTTGTTGCGGATGAGGCTGTGGATGCGGTGGTTGTGGTTGTGGCTGTTGTGGATGCGGTGGTTGTGGTAGCACAATTTGTCCTGAAGTTTGTCCTCCTCCATAGTAACCGTCATACTCATTAGCAGCATCGATCGTAAAGTTATTATAATTAGTGCTATTTACGTTAACAGGAATATCAATTTGATTGGTGTTATTGATTTTGTTATGTAAATTAATGACCGTTGTTATATTGACCGCATTGGATTGTTGTGATTGGCTGCTATCACTACTACCAGGTTTAGTATGAGGAATTTTTTTATTACAAACATTTCTACAGCTTTTTCTGCACGACTGCGAAGCGCATTGCGAATGACAAGTCTTATAGCAGCAATAAGTACTCGAACACTGTTGATTGAAATTTGCGCAACAAGTATTGCAAGTTGATGAGCAAGTATTCGTCGAACAATAATCGCAATCGCAATCGCTACAAGAATTTGAAGATCCAGTACAATGTCGTTTGTATCTTTTTAAACAGCTGATATCATTTTCTCCTTTCACACATTCTTCGAGCTCTTTACATTTGTGACTTTTTCCATTCGAATAAGATATGGACACACAAATTAGAGATGAAATTAATAATATTTTAAACCACATCTGAAAGATTAAAATAAAAATTAATGTAAATAACACTTGAACTTTAATGGTATTTATATCACAACTTAATTATCTTTATTGCCATCAACGACTTCTCTATTTGCTTTTCAATTATAAATAGTGGCGTATTTGTTGCTTTTAAAAGGTTCGTTCTAGAAATTGTATACGACAAGGAAATTTGTTACGATTTTTCAAATATTTACAATTGAAACTGTTTCACATGGCATCCGGACCAAAAAAATCTTGATTAGATAATGAATTTTCCAATATTTGCGTGACCCATTTTCTAAAGACAGCTGGCGTCATTCAGAGCCAAAAAGTTTTTTTAGGGTAAAAAATTTTAAATCAACAAGACATACTTTTATTATTTACACAAGAAAAATTCTGACAAAAAAATAAAAATTCGTGGAATGATTATTTATTGAAATTAAGAATTGATTTCTACATCAAATTAGCACTAAATGTTTGCTTCTTAAAACTTAAAATTAATGAAGGTTATGAAACGAATTTTATATAAAATTAAAACTGAATGTTTGCTCTTTAAAATGGTGTATAATTAACGTGACCATTTTTATTTCGACTCAAAACGGGACAACTTTAGGTACTTGTGTTTTCGGTTACATTCTTATTGATTTGACACTATATTTTAAACATTGACTTAGGTATTTACCAAAATAATATTCACATAGACAATTTTAATAATCAGGTGGATTTTAAAATTATTAAAACTTGTTTTTAAGTTAGATATAAAAAAACACAAAATATAATATTTCAAAAGAGCATATCATTTAATAGGAATAAATATAGCACCTAACACAATAAGTATGTGTTAAAGTATAATAAGTATAACAAACATAATAAGTATAATAAATAATTAGTTATTTTCGGACGAGCAAATTTTCTTTAAAATATCTGGTTTACTTTTTAAATAAGTATGTAGTTGCAGACATGTTTTATTAATATTGTTTTTAGTAACTAAAATTGCTTTAAGTGTTACTATTCCTAATTGTGTTTTTTCGCTGGTCCATATTTTATTCATCAACGAAAAAACTCTTTCTACAGGTGGGTTACTCCCCGGCAAACATAAAATATATTCTATTATAATTGTGAAATTGGAATAACATAGTTGGTGTGCATGAAAATGTGCTAGTATTTCCACCCAACGATTTTCACTGGACACATTCTTATCATTCCACTCTGTGACTTTTTGGAGTGTCACATATTTCAAAATCAGCGAAAACTCATTAAGCACTGCTGTGTCTTGTACTGGCTTTAAAAATCCCCTTTGAATTAATAAATCCATCACTTGTTGTACTTTATCCCACTCAGGTATTTTTTGTAGATTCGCCCATACAAAAACCTTTAATTCTATATTGAATTGACACCATTGATCTAAATATTCATTACAGGTTTTATAAAATTCAATTACTACAATCTTGACGTTATTTTGATCAACAGCACCAGACTCATGAAGCTTTGCTAATAAATTTCGTGCAACGTGTGGAATAAAAACTGAATTTTTTCTTAAAGACAAGTTATCTTTTAAATGGTTTATTTCATTCACGGCGTCCATTGCTGATATATTTTGTCCTTCGATATTTAACACGGCTTATATAATATAACCAGAATTCGGAGCTTGGATTGACAAATAATAGCTTCAATATATTCTGGCATTTTTCAATACTAAGAAAATAGTTTTTTAGTGGCTCAAACATTTTAAGTACTCTTTCAAGTGCAGGCATTAATGCGAGCCATCTAGTTTTACTGTAGCCCAACATTTTTTTATACTCTGTACCTGCCAAGTCACAAAATTCTTTTAGAGTTTCAATGCGTACACTATAAATATAAAAAAGTGAGTAAATTTTGACAATAATGCATTCAAAATCAATAGGCAAAGCCATCGGCGGCAGTTTTAATTGCATTGTAGACAATATGAGCTCCACAGCCAATCTCTATTAGTTCTCGTTCCAGTAATGTGCTCAGTTTTGTATAAACATTATTTATACCTTTTCTATTTTTCCCTCCAAAATTACAGTTTGTATTATCTTCGCAAAAGGCCGCAATTTTAGGTTTTAAGTCATTTAATGTTAAAATTTGATTTAAATAATCAATAATGATGTCTGATGTTTCACCTGGTTAATCTTTAAATTCTAAAAGCTTCACTTGTACACCTTCTTGTGGTCTAAAATAGCGAACTAAAACTGGAAATAATTTTGTGGAACCATGATTTGAAGCATTAATTAGAAGGGCTACAGATTTAGCTTCACGGAGGTGCTCTTTCTCAGCTATCGCCATAGGTGCTAATATCGCCTCGGATTTAGTGCGAGCACATCTGAATTTTTGCTCGAAACAAACTTGCATTAAGCTTGTCGCACAATCATTCGAGCGAAAGCTATGATTTTCCTGAACAGTATGATAAACCCACGCACCCTCCGCAGGTTTCTAAGTTTTTATATATTTATGAAAACGGGACGTTTTAGAGTTTGTTCGGGACAACGGGACCAGTAACATAAAAACGGGACAATCCCGTTCAAAACGGGACGTATGGTCACATTATGTATAATATATGTTATGTTGCATAATGAAAATCTTTGGAAAAAAATTGGGAAGTTTCCTGCACATACTGGAATGATATGAAACAATTTTTGTACAAAGTTGAAGATGAATATTTCTTTTTTAAAATGGTATATCAAACGTAATGAGTTACTCCCTCTGTTCCAAATTATGGTATACATTTCTCTTTATAATTTGTCTCAAATTATGATATACAAAACTTTGGAAAACTGCTTTATTGTGTTTGTAAAATTAGTAATTCAATTTGTAACTTAATTTAAACATACATTAATGAAAATTTTACACATTTAAACACAATTCAGCTGGTTCAATGTAAACGCCCTTCATGGCGAAGCTTTTCTTTATTCATGAATTTTCATATTTCTCTCGATATCTATGCGTCTGAGAGCAATTTTGTTAAGAATACAATTTGCTACAACTTTCGTTCGAAAAGTTTTTCTGTAGCATGCTGAGATTCAAATTTATTCTATTTTATAGTTGTTGCCTACTGCGGCCATCATGTAGTGTCGAGAATACGTTATCTAACTTTTCTTTAGTTAATGCGTCGAAGGCACTTTTAACACAATCTATTAATTCATTCATAGTTTTTGGCGATGTTTGCTGGCGATTTTGATATTTTGAGAATTCCTGGCTTGAACCTAAGAAATGGTGATATCTATGGTGGCATTGACTATGGATTATGTTATCTTGATTCATTATCATTAATTTTTATGGGAAACGTTTTTCTCTATCATCTTTAATTTTCTACTTATAACAGAATTTAACGCAGATGATTGTCAATTTTGATTTTTTGAGAATTCCTGGCTTGAGCCTAAGAAATTGTGATATCTATGGTGGCATTGACTATGGATTGTATTATCTTAATCTATTGTCATTTTATTACACATATTATAAATTCCTGCATTCTGGAAAGTGTATTTCCTGATTGCTGGAAGGAAACCTTAATTAAACCTATACCTAAATGTAGTGACCCAAAAGCTTTGAAGGACCGGAGACCTATTAGTATTCTGCCAATGTTATCAAAGGTTCTTGAAAAAGTACTGAAAGTTCAATTAACGGAATTTATTACGGATACTGTCTCTCTATCATCTACTCAGTCGGGGTTTCGTCGATGGTATGATTGTTGCTCTGCAATGCTGAAGGTGACAGATGACATTATCTCTGCGACTGATAAAGGTGAAGTTACCGTTCTTACTTTGTTAGACTATAGTAAGGCGTTCGATACTGTGAATCATGCGGTTCTTTTTAGGATTCTTCACTCTGTTGGGCTTGATCCTTCGGCGGTTGCTCTGCTTGGCAGTTATCTTGGACGGAGATCACAGTGTGTTCGGATTGAGGGCATAACATCTTCTTCTCGACCAATTGATTTTGGGGTTCCTCAGGGCTCAATTCTTGGTCCCACGTTGTTTTCGTTATATACTTCAAAAATCTTTCATAATGTGAAACACAATCAAGTTCACAGTTATGCCGATCATACCCAGCTTTATGTTTCTTTTGGTCCATCCCAATGGCGCAATGCTATTAATAATTTAAATTCTGACTTGGAATATATAACGAATATTTCCAATTTGCATTGTCTGAAAATTAATCCTAATAAATCTACCGTTTTGCTCTTTGGTAACAAAAGCGTTTGCGACCAATTAAAGGATTTGGTTAAAGTTTACATTCAGGGATCTGAGGTGCAGATTGTGAGTGAGGCAAGGAGTCTTGGTTTGGTTGTAGATAACAGTTTTAGATACCATAGTCAAGTACATCAAGAAAGCGTATCACTCTTTAAGGCTTACTATATCCCCATAGAAGCTATTTGCCTATCATGTTGAAAAAAACTTTATGTGACTCCTTGGTTCTTTCTCAGTATAACTATATGATTCCCTTATATCATCCGGCTGTGTGCTCATATGACTCGGGGAGGATGCAGAGAGTTCAGAATAGCTGTCGTCGTTTTATTTGTGGAATCCGCAAGTTCGATCACATTTCCTACTGGCTCATTGAATCAGGCTGGTTGTCGATGCGCTCAAGAAGAGAACTTTATACTCTAACTTATTATCATAAATTGATTACTACTAAAATCCCTATATATTTGTACAATAAGATTTCTTTCAGGTGCGATATTCACAATCGTGAAACTAGATTTAGGTGCTGCATAGACCCGCCTCGACACAGAACGTCACTTTTCCAAAGATCTTTTTCTTTTCATATATATAAGTCATACGGCAGCATTGGTGACGAGTTGAGGAATCTCGGTGTTAATTGTTTTAAAAAACATTTGAGGGCACGGTTACTTGGAGAGCAGGTGACTACTATTTCTGGCAGAGACCGGTGAGTCACAGTTTTGCTGCGAATATTTCTTTACTTTATTTAAGATATTTTTTTCTTTCTTTTTTTTATTTTTTGTAGAGTTAAGGATTATGATGTATTTCATATCTCTCTAATAATTGTCAAGGCTTGGATTGAGATGGGTCGAAAGGCA
>NW_019280641.1:0-23856 GCF_000648695.1 Onthophagus taurus | reverse complement strand
ATCACCTTTAATTTTCTACTTATAACAGAATTTAACGCAGATGATTGTCAATTTTGATATTTTGAGAATTCCTGGCTTGAGCCTAAGAAATGGTGATATCTATGGTGGCATTGACAATGGATTATGTTGTCTCGATTCATTATCGTCAATTTTTAAGGAAAACGTTCTTCTCTATCACTTTCAGTTTTTTAATCATAACAGAATTTAATGTAGATTATTGTCAATTTTGATATTGTGGATTTCCTGGCTTATGCATAAGAAATTGAGATAACTATGGTGGTATTGCTTATGAATTATGTTATCTTGATCCATTATCATCAATTTGGAACCAATCAACTTGGATCTAATGGCTGGTACAACATTATCGATAATCATCTTTTTGCATTCTGCTGCGTTAATAGACTCGATGTTTTTGGTCACCATTGTTCCTCTTACCCGGTTCTTGATGTTTCTTTTTGCAGCTTCTCTATAAACAAAAGGCCAGAATCCTATTTTGTCGTTGAAATACTGTTTTTTAGCACTGTCATAACGTGGTCTGGCCACTTCAGCCATAAATATAACTTTAGTTATGAACCGTTTGCTTTTACAGTGCCTTTCTGGTTTTGCTTCGTCCAGCGTCATGTAGTATGACCTTTTAACTTGCGTTGAGTCGTACATATCCTCAAAACATCGATTTGATTTAACCTTCGACAAACAGAACTCTAGTTTCTTTCATTAATTAAATTAAGATTACATTATAATTATTATATTAAATAGATAGAAACTCGTTAATTCTCCAAACTTTCCTTAATCCATAAATTTTAGAGAAATGTGTACCATAATTTGGGACAGAGGGAATAAATGGTAAAAATTTTGAGAAAAAGATTGGTAAAATTTTCTTAATTATTGAAAAAAACTCAAAACTTCAAAATTAACAATCCCTGGAATGATCATTAATGAAGATTATGAAACGATTTTTATATCAAATTAAAATTGAATATTTGCTCTTTAAAATGGTGTATAATACATGTTATGTTGCATAAT
Organism: Onthophagus taurus; assembly: GCF_000648695.1. Classification (NCBI taxonomy): domain Eukaryota; kingdom Metazoa; phylum Arthropoda; class Insecta; order Coleoptera; family Scarabaeidae; genus Onthophagus; species Onthophagus taurus. Next base: position 22,833 of record NW_019280641.1, on the reverse strand, counting down.
GAAAATCTTTGGAAGAAAAAGTGGGACGTTTCCTGCACCTTAAAACATCTAAATGCAGACCGAAAGTAAAAAATACCCGGAAGGGTTAATTATGAATGATATGGAACGATTTTTGTACAAAGTTGAAGATGAATATTTTTTCTTTAAAATGGTGTATAAAATTCTGCTGGAGTCTCTTTCCCCAAAAAATATAGATATAATTATACTTACTGAAACCTGGCAAGTACTAGATATAAATAATCTTTAACTAATTATTCTATTTATTACAATAATTCAAACTTTAATCAAAATGATGGAATTATTCTTTATATAAAAAACGACTTTGTCCATAGCACCAAACTTATAAAATTTCAAGAAACCACACCTATTGAAATAACTCTTAAATTTAATAAAAGAACAATAAAAATTATAACTGTTTACAGACCACCTTCTTCGAATATTAACCTATTTATGAATGATCTTAATAATTACCTTGAGCAAACTACTAAAGTGGACATAAATATTTTTGCTGGTGATATCAACGTTAACTTATTACGAGACAATACTCTCACAAATGAGTATCTTAACACGTTGCTATCTTATGGCTATGAACCAATTATAAATGAAGCAGCTGTGGTAACACCTTTCTCTGCTACTTGGATTCATCATATTTTTCTATATACCCAATACAAAACAAGCCATACTCTAAATTCATTTATACTTATGACATCGATAACAGATCACTTTGGTACCATTAGCATTAATGATATCAGTAATAAAGAAGTTACACGTAAAAATAAAGTCCGAACTATCGTAAACTATTCGAAATTGGATAAGCTTATGCACGACATATTCTGGGATCCTATTCTGACAATTGATGATGCATCTGAGGCATTGGATAGTCTAACTTTGAATATTAAAAAATTAGTTATATTTGCCTCAGAAACCAAAACTATCTCTAATAGATGCAAAAAGCTAAAACCATGGATGACCGAGGATCTTCTAAGGAATATGAGGTACCGTGACAAACTTAAAATAAATCTTACTAAGTTTTATAGTATTGAAGTTAAAAATTATTTCAAAAAGTATAACAAATCTATAAAAAAAGCAATTAAAAAAACAAAACTGGAATGTGCTAAAACAAAAATACTAAACGTTGGCTGGTAGGAGTGGCAAAATGATTTGAGAATGCATAAATGAGTTCACAAATAATGTACATAACAATTTTTCAAAAATTGATCGAATTGTTAACAAACAAGGTGTAATTGTTGATAATCCTTGTGACATGGCAAATTGTTTTAATGAATATTTTATCGAAGTAGGACTTAAATTATCAGAGTTAATTGATAAATTTTACAATTATGATATACCCCAAACACAATTTTTTTGAGTCCTGTTACAACAAATGAAGTGATCAAATATATTCATGAACTTAAGAACTCCCTTTCTACTGGCCCTGATAATATAAATAGTATTTTTATAAAAAAATATCACACTTTATTACTTAATACTATAAAATACATTATAAATAATATATTTGAATCTGGTTTAACCCCAAAGCAATTTAAAGAATCCATAATAGTTCCAATTTCTCAAAAATATTTGAAAAATGTTTAAAAGCTAGATTGATATCTTTTATAAATAATAATAACTTACTAAGTCGGAACCAGTTTGGTTTTAGAGAGGGTCTTAATACTCAAGATGCCATTTTGACCCTAACTGACCGCATCTAGACCAATTTTGTAAACAGTAAAAAACTATTGTTGCCTTTTTGGATTTGGATATTAACGATCTTTTACAATTACCTATAAATGGACTCTCTATTGCTTTTGCCGACGATGTCGCATTACTATTCGACGGTGAGAACTGGAATGAAGTTGAAGGAATTGCAAACAATGACTTAAATAAAATCCAAAGTTGGTTATCTAAAAATCTCCTAACACTTAACGGGAAAAAAATTAATGATTTTCCATCCATCTAATACTACTTACCCAGCATATAAATTAAAAAATTCGTATACATACTTCAAACTGCAATTTTTTAAAAAACAATCTTTGTTCATGCACTCATGATGATATTATTGATCGCGTAGAAAAATTCAAATATCTTGGAATAATTCTAGGCAATAACCTTAAACGGAAGGCACATGCGGAAAGTCTAACTAAATAATACTTAAGATCAGTTATTCCAAAATTCTCTGATCTACGCAATATCTTGAATCATAGAAATCTAAAGATGCTTTACTACGCGCTTGTTCAATCTGTTTTATTCTATTGCCTCATTGTATGGGGTGGAACGTACACAGTGAATATCAAAATGTTAAATATTGCTCATAGATATGTTCTAAAAATAATGAACAAAAGAAAAAGAACATACCCAACAGAACTTCTTCATTCAGAACTTGATATATTCTCCATAGAATTAGAATACATAAGAATCTGTATGATCCACACTCACAAAAATCTACAAAAACATAAATTTATACAACACCCTCATAGTACTAGAAACAAATCTGGTAATCGTTTAGTGGTACCACCTCCAACTAAGTATTACACCTACACTTTCCTAAATCTATAAGAGATTCCAGAAACGATATTTATATCAAATCAAAATTGAATATTTGCCCTTTGAAATGGTGTATAATGCATGTTATGTTGCATAATGAAAATTTTTAATTTTTAAAAAAAATCGGGAAGTTCTCTTCACGTTAAAACATCTAAATGCAGGCCGAAAGTAAAACAATCCCGGAAGGGGTAATTATGAATGATATGAAACGATTTTGGTACAAAGTTGAAGATGAACATGTCTTCTTTAAAATGGTCTATAAAACATAATGAGTTATATGGTAAAAATTTTGAGAAAAAAATTGGTAAAGTTTTCTTAACTATTCAAAAAAGCTCAAAACTCCGATATTCGATCAAAAATTATCAATTTCTGGTATGATTATTAATAAAGATTATGAAACGATTTTTATATCAATTTAAAACTGAATGTTTACTCTTTAAAATGGCGTATAATACATGTTATGTTGCTTAATAAACATTTTTGGAAAAAAAATGGGGAACTTTCCTGTACCTTAAAACATCTAAATGCAATCCGAAAGTAAAAAAATCCCGGAAGAGTTAATTATGAATAATATGAAACGATTTTTGTACAAAGTTGAAGATGACTAATTCTTCTTTAAAATGGTGTATAAAACATAGTGAGTTAGATGGTAAAAATGTTGAGAAAAGGATTGGTAAAGTTTTCTTAACTATTTAAAAAAATTCAAAACTTCGATATTCGATCAAAAATTAAAAGTGTCTGGAATGATTATTAATGAAGATTATGAAACGATTTTTATATCAAATTAAAATTGCATGTTTGCTCTTTAAAATGGTGTATAATATATGTTACGTTACAAAATGAAAATGTTTGGAAAAAACATCAGGAAGTTTTCTTCACCTTAAGACATCTAAATGCAGACCGAAAGTAAAAAAAAATCCTTTAAGGGTTAATAATGAATGATATGAAACGATTTTTGTACAAACTTTAAGATGATTATTTCTTCTTTAAAATGGTGTATAAAACATAATGAGTTAGATGATAACGATTTTGAGAAAAAGATAGGTAAAGTTTTCTTAACTATTCAAAAAAACTCAAAACTCCGATATTCGATCAAAAATTAACAATCTCTGGAATGATTATTAATGAAGATTATGAAATGATATTTATATCAAATTAAAACTGAATATTTACCCTTTAAAATGGTGTATAATGCATATTATGAAACGATTTTTGTACAAAGTTGAAGATGAACATTTCTTCTTTAAAATGGTTATAAAACATAATGAGTTAGATGGTAAAAATTTTGAGAAAAAGATTGGTAAAGTTTTCTTAACTATTCAAGAAATCTCAAATCTCCGATATTCGATCGAAAATTAAAAATTCCTGGAATAATTATGAATGAAGATTATGAAACGATTTTTATATCAAATTAAAACTGAACAGTTGCCCTTTAAAATGGTGTATAATTTATGTTATGTTGCATAATGAAAATTTTTACGAAAACAATCGGGAAGTTGTCTTTACTTTAAAGCATTTCAATGCAGACCGAAAGTAAAAAATCCTGGAAGGGTTAATTATTAATGATATAAAACGATTTTTGTACAAAATTGAAGAAGAATATTTCTTCTTTAAAGTGGTGTATAAAACATAATGAGTTAGATGGTAAAAATTTTGAGAAAAAGATTGGTAAAGTTTTCTTAACGATTCAAAAAATCTCAAAACTCCGATATTTGATCAAAGATTAACAATCCCTGGAATGATTATTAATGAAGATTATGAAACGAATTTTATATCAAATTAAAATTGAATGTTTGCTCTTTAAAATGGTGTATAATACATGTTATGTTGCATAATGAAAATATTTGGAAAAAGAGATCCAGAAGTTTTCTTCAAATTACCGTTTTAATCATTATTAATTAAGATAATAAAACGATTTCTACATCAAATTACAACTGAAAGTTTGCTCTTTAAAATTATATATAAACCATATTGGATTAAATTATGAAAATTATTAAAAATAAAATCTGGAAAACCATCTAAACGCAAACCGAAAGCAACAAAATCCTGTCGATTACAAATTACGAATGTTACGAAACGGTTTTTGTTTATAAAAATCATTCAGATATGTATTATTATCGTCAATTTCGAAATTATAATTGATTATATAAAAATGAAAGTCTTTGTTCAAATTCGTTTTCATATCTAATATTGACACATAAAATTGATTGATGATTTTTTACTTACATTTTGATGATTCGTATCTATTCTTTTTCTTATAAATTACACTGCACCGTTCAAAAAATTGAAATGCATCTACTGGCGTCAACTATGAAATAACCGGTCGTCACTTTAGGGAAGCTGTTGACAGGCTATAGCACTTTTAGTGACCTATTTGGCGTTATCTTTAACGGACTGAAATCCACTGACAGATGCAGAATGAGATACAACACCTTAGTATACTTCTTCGTACACTTCTACTAATCTTTAACGAAACTTTGGGTTCAATCCATTAAAGAGTGAGGAGGGCTGTTCTCACACAACGACTACTCACATATAGGTCGTTTTATTTCGTTAAATAATCACCCCATTGTTTGTATTGTTAGTTTTTCAACCTAGTTATAGCAAATTTAAGTTTACTCAGCTATTTTATTGCTGTTTAGATTTATTTATTATAAAATATTCCTTTGAGTTTTAAAACATAAATGAGATCATTTTGATTTTAATTTTAATTTTATTGTTTTCAAAGTTAATAAATACATTTATAAATTAATGTTGTGTTTTATTTGTACATAGGTATGACCGGATTTTTTATGGCATAAACCCGGTGCAGTAACCTCCACAGATTGCGTTATCTAAAATTGCTTCAACTTGCGCATTGGATTATTGCTTACCCAGTTTTGATATAGTATAGGCGAGATGGTTAGGATATCAAACAATATTATCTATATGTACTTTATAAATATCGTTCCAGTCCAATTTCATCAGCATTTTCTTTAACACAGCTCGTACTGTGTTAAAACTGCAACTGGTCTCTTTGCATTCACCAATTTGTTTACTAACCGTATTGGTTTATTTATTAAAACGAACTTATATTTAAGTCGATTCAAAAAAAGGAAGAAATAAACGTTCATCTTTGATATATTTTGTAGTGTAATGTTTCACTCAATCATTAAAGTATAAAGAAAAAGTAATAAAAATAAGAGATATTAATTAGATTTAAACAATTTTTCAACAAGTAAATATTTATTTTTCCTAATTCAAAACATTTATGAATCAAATCGAACTTCGAATACACCGACTTATTGTATAGATTATGTAATTCATATTATTAAAATATTCATTAAAAACTGTCTTCAATCAAATTAGATGACGCCTAATTAGTTATTATCAATATAAAAAATATGAAAAGAGCTGGAAGTCGGAGAAGAATGACCAAAACAGTAAATTTTGATGGATTTTTCGTATATGATAAGTACTTCATTCTAGGAGCAAGTCCATATGGTTTAGTGGGACAAGAAGTTGCAGATGCATCTTGATAGATCTGTTTTGGAATAAATGAAAAAGAAATGGTACTATCAAGTACTAGGTCAGTAGCAAATTACCAACAAAAAAGGAGTCATTGACCAATATAAATAATCCATTGCAAGTTTCATATGTCAGGTGTGATATAATATAAGTTTTGGCAGGACAAAATGGAAAATAAATTGCATCATGAAGACTGTTTGCTTCCAGATTTGGTAGATTCTAGAGACATACATTGATTACCCATACGAAAATCTACAAACATAATAGAAGCAAAGACTGCAAAAAAGGGAACACCAATAATTAAAGTATTTTGTATGACAACATATGAATCTTCTAGTTTAATAACCAGATAGATTATTTTTGACAAAGTCTCTAAGTGAAACTAAAAAGTAATTATTAGCACTATTAATGTGGGGATGTTCTTCAAAATTTTTACAAATGGATTATATCTTGATAGCCATAATCTTACTTGTGTTCATTTGTAGGAGCATGCACACAGATGAATTATTAGTTGCATGATAAGGTTATAAAGTTTATAATTAACGTCTTGAATAGTCTCAGAATCGTTAAAGACAAATCACGACCGAGATATACACATTTTTGGGCAACCGTAAGAACGACATAAATTATTGACTTTTAATTTTTAGTCGGCTTAATCAGGCGATAAACGCCAAGTAAAAAATAATAAGAACAATTGTTATCCTCAATTTCTAGAAACTATTTATTTTATATCATGCCGAGTCTGGAAAGGACATATTTTTAATGTTGAGAAATTAGTTTGCTATGTCTACAAAACTCTCTCTAATGATCTACAGTGTGTTAATTAATTATCGTACCCGACGTCATCATTGCAAGTTTGCAACCAAATACGCAAATGCGTATTGCACTACTGATACTGTGATATTGGTTGCATACTTGCAATGATGACGTCGGGTACGATAATTAATTAACACAGTGTATATTGAGAGTAAATAATCTGCTGTGCTCTGCGAATAAATAGATATACAGTCTGAAAAGTTCTTATACAGGCTGGTTTATTTAACGTGAGACAAGCGATTATCTCGAAAACGGTTCATTTTACATAAAAATGAACCAAATGAAAGTTGTTCTGTGCGAAGGGGGAACCATATGACGATAACATTTTTTGACGTTGACCTAATTTTCAAGGTTATATGAAGGTCACGACCAATTTTTTAAATGGCACCCTATGTTTTTGATTGCAAAATCTGAATCTATGGATAAAAGTAAAGTAATTAAAAACATAAATAAAAAAATTTTACTGCGCGGTTTTGCAAGTACAACGGCAAAACATCTTTTGAAAAAAACTGAAACTTCTTCAGAAACAATTAACTAACGTTTATAATCTAGCAGGAACAAACAAGATTTATGAATTTTTAAACATTTTCCTACCCGCTTCGATACATTGTCTTTAGTTCTTAATTCTTATGCTGTCCGACAGTCAAAATTGCTAGTGTAAACAGAGCTGCGAGCAGTGTCGCGACTGCTGTCGCGAGCCGGCTACAGAAGTGTCTGACACATGAACTTGCAGGTCTAAACAAGATACACAGGTGGTGTTCGCGCTCGCACTCGCACTGTCACCCGATCAAACATTCTGAGATATTTCTCGACAGTTTAGAGCAAGTTAGCGTGTGCAGTGTTTGTATAATTCTTAATAACTCGTATCGTGGATTGCTAATTATCCATGTTGCAAAGAAAACAATTAATAAAAGATTAATATTTGATCCTCAATTTTTTATTAAAATATAAATCGGTACCGGTTTCAGGGTTATAACCCCTGAAGCTATTAAGCAAAATAGCTTACGGCAGAAGATGAGATTATAACCCTGAAACCGGTACCGATTTATATTTTAATAAAAAGCAAGATTAAGGTTCAAATATTAATCTTCTATTAACTCGTATCGTGCTGTGTAGTGTGTCATGGCTGAAGATAACTCGATGGACTCTATCCTTACCCAAGTCACCTCAGGTGACGCCAAAAAATGGACTGATCTGGACACCAAAAAGCTAATAACTCTGTATGAAGAAAATGAAATTTTGTGGAATATTGGGTCAGTAACAGAGTAAGAAAACACGAAGTTCTACGAGACATAAGCAATGAGCTGAAAGTTGATGTCTTTGAAGTGCAGCGAAAACTGCATAATTTAAGAAGTCAATATCATTCAGAATTAAAGAAGCTGCAGAAGAAAACATCGGGACAGGCGACTGATGAAGTGTATGTTTCGAATTGGCCCTACTTCAGTGCACTGAACTTTATTCAAGTGAAGTCATCCACCACAACTAGTACTATTGTACCGGTAAGTAGACTATTCACGTTCTTTTATATTATCCTAACGAAAACGGCCATTTAAGAGGTTATAGAGTTATAGTTAAAAAAACATGCTGGCAAATGAGGCCAAGAAAATTACTTCATTTAAAAATATAACTTACTAATTACCGTTTATCTCGAGTATGATCTATAGTTTAATTTCAAAATCTTCGTCAAATAAATAGTGCTATATATCTATGAGTGATAATCAAGATTTATTAAGAGAAATTACAGTTTTATAAGTGCATAACATTACATTGATAACAACAACACTGCACGACCCATAACAGCTCCTGTTTTGTGGTTTCCTTTTTTAAATATGCCTGTACTGCCAGTGAACCTTTCCTGCATGAGTTGAGAAATATTCTGTAAATTCTACACGAACTTGTTCTGCAGGCTTTGGGCGATTTCTACTTCTTGTAGCTTGTAGGGCAAGTAAACTTTTGTTGGGCATACCCTCTTCTGAACGCCAGTATCCATCAATTACATTGCCAGTTTCCGTATCTTCGATATCAAATATTCCTGGAGGAGCATATCTGTTAGAAGACTCCTTACCTTGAATTAGATAATTATGCAGCGTACATATTGCCAAAACTACAGCCTTAACTCTTTCTGGATGCAAAAAAATTGGCTTTCGTAGGACTCGAAATCTATTAGCATTTAACCCAAACACATTTTCAACAACTCGTCTGCATCGAGATAGTCGGTAGTTGTATACAGGGTGTCCCACGACGAACTGCGTCGATCGATATAGGAGAAACTATGAGTAGTATCTTTCTGAAAATTTGTAGGCGCACTTAAGTCGATATGCCCAACTCACCTAAAATATTTTCAAGACTGTCGCACTTCCGGTTATACCGGAAGTAGACAACAACTTCGTTATTTTAAATGGAACCACCTATATNCTTTTGTTTTCTCAATATTGTAGTTACCTCTGAAGAAGGAAAAATAAAATTTCCGAAAGCTCGGTAAAGATAAAAGGAAGCCTCTTTTCAATTATCTAGCCTTTGTCGTGTTGGTCGTGTATCCCAATAAACTACTTTAGTAATACCTTTTGAGAAACTTTTCCAATAGATTTTCTGCATTATCGAGCTATTATTGTGTTTAATGTAAAACGCCTAGATTCTTGTGTACACACTGTAAATACAAAATTAAAAGCTTGTCACTAGAAAAGTTTTTAAACATTACAAGAAGGATACAAGGTGACGAAATAAAGGAATGCCTAGATATTCTAGGAAACTTGGGACAATGTGGAATGGTTTGCGAGACATTGACGACAAAATGAAACACGCAGCACTATGTGAGAGATCAAAAACGACTGCAGGAAAGATAAAACCAAGTACCTTAACCACATATGTCTAGAAATAGAATAACCCACATACAAAAACGAAACCAGTGATATGTTCAAGAAAAATAGACACTTCAAAACAGGGAGCAATAAGATCCGAGGATGGTGTACTACTAGTGTCAACAAATAGCAACCGAGATAACCAACAGCAAAGAATAGAGCATAAGGAAAGGGAGTTATCACTTATGAGAGAAGCACTTATATGCTACAGTCAGGAAATTAAAACTTAGCAACATCGTGGCTGAAATGATAACAGCACTAAGAGACCCATAATCGATGTTATGCACAGAATATGCCAGCTGATTTAGGATCTGGGTGGATGGCCCGAGAACTGGACTAAATCGATATATGCCCCACTCCTTAAACAAGAGGTATGTGACAATTATCATAATGCAAAGTCTGTAAAGCATTAGTCTGATTTTCAGTAAATCTAAGATTGCAAACGTACCTATTCTGCATTATGCAGAATCCCCAGAGAATATATTTGTAATGCTATAGGTTCAAATTTTGCGTATGCAGAATTACGAGACTGCAGAGTCCGTACCTTTCAAGTCTGTAAAACAAAAAAACAAATTTTTACAACGTCTTAAACTGAAAGCCATGTTTCATAAAACGGGCAAAGAAAAGCAACCGTTCAAGTTGTTTCTGAGATGAAGTTTCCATTTGTGAAAAATAAGATGTCGAATTGACTATAACAGAAAGTGAAAGTGACGAAAACGAATTTGGATGCGATCTAGAATAATCGTCTATGTCTAGAGGAAGTTAAGGCGAAAACGAATCTGTCGACAAAATAGAAGAATTATATGTAACAAGAAGTAATGCAGACGATGACAATGAATCAGGCGACGAACTTCCAGAATTGCCTATAATAAGAGTGAAGACGATGAAAATGAATCTAGAGACGAATTGGAAGAATGGTCCATGACAAGAGGCAGTGGAGATCCCCAAAATAAATCTGATGACAACCTACAAGAATCATCTACAACGAGTGGAAATGAAGATGTGAATACTTTGAAGATGACAAAATCCAAGTTCAACGAAGAAATGCTGAAGGGAATAGTTTTCCACAAGAAGATGACGGGTTATCAAGGGAAGTTTATGGTGAAATCTTATATTTGAAAGCGATCAAGAAATATCAGGAGATACCACGAACTATCAGAAAAATAGTAATGATTTGATAATGATTTTGAAAAATGAGATGAGTACGAGGCTGACTTTGACAACGAATCTGAAACAAGTGAGTATTATGGACACATAGAAGAAAGGAACGGTGACGATTATCAAGAAGTAAGTTGAAGAATGGCTTATATCATCTACTTATGAAAGTTTGCGTGAGGTTGCATATTGATTTTCACTAAGCTGCTTTGCATCTAAAACAGCGTTTCTCAACCTGTGGAGCGCCATAACTCTACGTGGGGGGCGCCAGTACATCAAAAGGAAAAAAAACGATAATCACTAATAAAAAAAATTAATTAGTAGTTTAATAGCACGTTTGAACTAATATACTATTTGATTGTTATAAATATGATTGTATCAGTAGGTACTGTCAAATGCCAAATGAAATTAATAATAAACTCATCAGTACTAAATTAAAAGTAGCTTTAATAATTATTAGTGACTCCTTTGGGCCTGCCTCGCACAGCAAAGTTTTTCAAAGGAAGTGTTAACCTTTGGAAAGAGGTTTAAAATGTTCCGACATTTCTCCGCCTTTGTCAATTTGATAATAGAATAACGCATAAAAACAAGAGTTCGTGGAATTGCTTATGTCGGTATTTTCAGAATATCGCTTTCAGAGACTTAATTGGTTGAAGTGTTTTAAAATGTAACAAGTAAAACAAAATTTGCATAAAAACTGCTTGGCAACAAATTCTGAATTCATTTAATCGTTTTACATTAAGGCAAAGTGTTTAAACTAAGTCATTAAATCATGAATACTCTAAGTGTGGCAGAAAAAGGCGAAATGATTTTTGTTTATGGAGAAAATGGCAGAAAAGTTGCTTTGTATCGAGAACCTTTTCCTGATCGAAATACGTCTTCGAGAAGTACCTTTTACAGAGTTGTGAATGATTTCACTAACACTAGAAATGTGGAATCAAGAAAAAGAACTCGGCCAGCAACTGTGACTACTGAAGAAAAGGAAATTGCGGTATTAGCTAGCGTTGAGGTAAATCCTCAAGTTACCATTCCACGACTTGCAATTGACGCCGGAATATCGAAGATCAGCATTTTAAGAATATTAAAGCGCAACAAGTATCACCCATACTACATTTCATTGCATCAACAGCTTTATGGAGGTGATTTTGAAAATAGATTAATATTTTGTCAATGGGCACAAGAACGAATACGGTTGGACGTCAATTTTTTTGGTAACATGCTATTCTCGGATGAGTCTACTTTTACAAACAAAGGACAAGTCAATAGACATAACATGCACTATTGGAGCGTTGAAAATCTGAGATGGTTGCGTGAAATAGAACATCAACGACCTTAGTCGGTTAATGTTTGGTGTGGCATAATTGGTGATAAATTGATCGGTCTATACTTTATTGATGGTATGCTGAATGTGGAGAAGTACCAAAATTTTTAGATGACGTCTTACCAACCTGACTTGTAGATTTGAGCAGGGAAGAAAGACAAAATATGTGGCTGCAAAATGATGGGTGTCCAGCACATTTTTCACATATTGCACGTGAAGATTTAGATCGGGATTATGCTGGGCGATGAATTAGAAGGAGAGGTCTAATTTCAAAAACACGGAAACATGAAAGACCGGATAAGAAATGCATGCAGACTGGGGAAATATTTGAACATTTCTAAGAAAATACGGCTTCGCAAAGGTAGGATGTTGAAAATGGCAATAATATACGAAATGCTCTTGTTTTCCCTTTTGATTTTGCCGTTTGCAGTAAAGTCTATGAAGATTTCTTCTTCTGTACTTGACAGACCTTCGGGAATAGTTTGAAATGGATCCCTAACCCACTCGTAACTTGCTAACAATTTGTCGTCAGCAAGAAAATGCTCTTTAAAATGTTATTCTTACAATACTGTTATTCTTCGTTGTATGTTTTGACACACTCATTCATATTTGCAAACATTTCTAGTTTTTTTTGTTTCACATTTCTGCTCCAACTTTCTACAAAAAGCTGTCAGTATTTTATCACTGCTGTCCAACATATATGTGTTTGTTCCTTGGAGTTGTAGATTCAGGATATTTAATTTCCCGAATATGTCTACCAAGTAACTCAATTTCATCACAAATAAAGCTTACCCAAACTTTTCGGCTTCCGGGCGGTTTTCCTCCTCTAGAAAAGGGGCAATTTCTTCTTTTAATTCATAAACACGTTGTAGAAATTTCCCAGGCGGTAACCATCTCGCCTCGCAACAAAATAGCAACGAAGAATGTTCTGCAGCCATATCTTTGCAAACTGCATTAAAGATTCTTGATTTTAGTTGTCTCATTTATATATAATTTACTACAGTTTCAACCGTCGTTAGCACAATGTTGAGACCAGGACTCATTTCTTTGCAAGCCAGAACCACTCTGTGGATCATGCAATGGGCCCAGACACATTGTGGAGATTTTTGTTTCAGTCCTTGTACACTTTGGAATCTTCCAGGCATTGTACGAGCACCATCGGTGCATATTCCAACGCAATTCTTCGTCTCTATGTTTGCCTCATTAATAAAATCATTTAAGATATCATACCAAGGTAGTGCTGTTGATTTGAGTTCTATAGGTTTGTAGAAAAGTAGTTCTTTTACTGTCGATATAACATCACAAAATCGGACATAGGCAATTAAATGAAAACAATTCGTCACGCAACGTTTCAAGAAGCTGATACTGTATATCTTCGGCTATATCACCAATTCGGCCACAACAGTATCATTTGAAAGAGATATGGATTGCAATTGTTTGGCAAAATTATTTCCAAACATAGTTTCTACAATCTCCACCTCAGCTGGTAGAATAAGGTCTTCACCAATGGTATGAGCCTTTTTACATCTGACTATTTTATACAATACTTTGTAAGAGGCAAGTAAAGCTTCCTGTTTGCTCTTCATATGTCTACTGCCAAAATTTTATTAGGGCCAAAATTTTCAACATATAATATACATCGTATTTTATTATTACACCCTCTCATGATTAAGACAATAACTCACTCTTTTTCAGCAAAAACCGTCTTAGAAAAACGATATACTTAGCAGAACTTTGCAAAACACATCAAATTCCTAACAACTTTAATTTTTATTACTACGGTATACCATTTAGAAGTAAATGATGATTGATTTAAAGAACTTAACTATAATTTTTAAATGAAATGTACAAAATAGTTAAAAATATTTATTATAAGTAAAAAAAAAGAGAAATATAATAAAAAAATTAAAATTAATAATCGCCGTCGTTATCATCTTCATCTTCTTCTATTCCATTTTCATCTGCTTCATTATTATTGTTATTATCATTATTATTATTATTAGAATTTTCAGGAGCGACAACTAAAATTGTAAAAAAAAAAATAAATAAAATGTTACATCTACTTAAATAAATTCTTTACCTTCAGGTGTTCGAGGTTGTCCTGGTAAATCTTGTCCAGTGCCATAATTAAATTGTGGAACTTGCAAATTATTATAACTAGAAACACTTCCAGGATAAAATTGGTTATTTGGATTATAAAAATTATTCGTTGGATTTTGCGATACTTGATTAGGTTGGTTAGGAATTCCCGCCCATGTTGCAGGATAATTATTTCCCACGCACGTTACAAAAGGATAAGTCGACGTTTGTTGACATCCTTGAGGAATTTGCGATGGATAATAATTATAATTTTGCGGAAAGATTTGTGGGTATTGTTGGGGATATACTTGTGGATAAACTTGCGGATATTTTTGTGGGTATTGCAGATAATTAGGATAATTTTGAATTTGTTGATAATTATTATAATTCGGAAATATAACAGGATAATTTTGCGGGATATATTGTTGTCGTGGAATTTGTGGAACATTTCCAACCGAGTATTGTGGCGGTTTTTCAGGGTAATTCGCACATTCCTTACCACAATATCTTTGTTTTTCTCGATAACATTTTTTATTATCATAGGGATCACACAATTCAATTAAAATTTCACAACAACGTTCTTCCTTTTGATCTTCACTCTTTGATTCGTTTAAATCGTAGACATTCGGAGCAGTTATATTTAAATTATTATAATTTGTTGTATTTATTTTAACCGGCATATCGATTATATTTGTGTTATTAATTTTATTGTGAAGATTAATAACTGTCGTTATATTTGTTTGCTGTTTATTATTCGTTGTAATAATTTCTTTTTTATCTATTGAACTTAAACAAGACGATCTACAATTTCTAGTACAACTCGGAGTGTAACATTTTTTATGGCACATTTTATGGCAACAATAAGATGTTTCACAAATTTCGTGTTCTTCGCGAATTTCTCGATTACAACAAGAACTACAGCGCGTTGTACAAGAATTATTCGAACAATAATTACAATTACATTCTCCACAGTGAGTGTTTCCACTTTCCGGTTTTGAACTACAATGGGATCTTTTCATTCTTTTATGCATACAAATTTCAATCGATTCCCCGTAATGTCTTTTACATTTTCTGATGGCGTGCTCTCTAAATTCATCGCAATCATAACTTTTTACTTCTATAATTATTATTAATGTAATCAATAAGATAAAAAATAGTTTAGGGAACATCTTAAAAGAAAATTATTATTAATAACTGTGTTAATTAAGTCATAATGTTTAAGAATTACCGTTTTTTATAAATCCAATGTGGATAAAACACTTAAAAAACGCACTAAATTAACTCTCATCGGCAACTTTTTCGAACCGTCAATGATCAATTTCATTGAGTAAGGGGTATTTATGCTCAAAGAGAAACAGATAAAAATGTTCTTATTTAGAGAAGATTGGGAAAAGATTATGTTTTAAGATAGCTCTAATTACATTTAACTGATTTTTTTTGGTAGTTGCGACAATTAATTTCGTTAAGTTTGATATTTTCAAAAATGTGTAATAACAAATTGAGAAATGTTTGTTTTAGCATTAACCAAATAAAAAAATTTGTGTTGTAAAGTAGATTTTTATCATAAGAAACATCGAAGAAAATTCATTCAATTATTTATATATTTTATTAATTTTTACAAAATAATATTGCCATTATTTACAAGAACACTCACGAAAGTTTAAATTTCTGGAAACGATATTGGATAATCATGGAAGTCTGGATACAGATATTAACTGCAGTTATTTACTGCACGGAAAGCAGTATTTCTTAAAAAGAAAAAGTTCCAAATTAAAAATTTGTAAAATTGTTTTGTACTTAAAAGTCACAAAGGTTAAAATCAAAGATTATTGCTATGAAAATAAAGATGTTATGAAGAATAGAGACATAACAACTACAGATAGAATGAAATTATTTGAGCAATACTCAATTTGGAACCAATATTAACCAAAATACAAGAGAGCCAACTTAGATGATTTGGACATCTGGAAAGAACGGGCGAAAACAACCTGGTCAAACAGATGTGGGAGACAGGATTGGATAAAAGGAGGAAGAGAGAAAAACTAAGAAAGGGCCAATATAGGCAATGATGGCCTATATGTAAAGAATATCTAAAGCCATAAAGGCCTGCAATTAGCTGAGGACAAAACAGAACTGGTTACATTGAAGAACAGGAGAAGATTAAAAACAATGGATATAAAGGTTTTTGTGGACAAAATCTGCGTCTGATGGATGACATAAAAATGGCGATCGACAGTGCGGCCAAACTATACTACAATCTAATATGACTTATTCCCAAAAGTTTGATGCTCGTAAATATCTTTTGACAATAGTTGCGGGATCGATCTCGTTTTACACGGCTCCGGCATAGAAAGATGCCCTTAAATTTAGAAAAAAGTGTGGATATGCTAAAGTACTGGCATAGCGCAACAAAAACTGGCAAATCAGAGGCGAACATTGAATGCAAAACATACAGTGGTTGTACCATTAGTGACAAGAGCGGTGGGATATATATTTGAAATATAGAAACATCAATTGGTTTGGATATCTAGTTGATTTTATTAAGAAAAATCGTCCAATTTAGACATTTTGTGATTTATACTATATCACTAGAAACTGGTGATAGATAAATATGAAATAATTATGGATTATGATTCTTTGATGTAATACGAATATTTTGTATTCACAAAATTTTTCTATATCAGTTTTAGTATCTACTTACGTTATATCTAGTTGATTTTATTAAGAAAAATCGCCCAATTTTGACATTTTCTGATTTATGCTATATCACTAGAAATTGGTAATAGATAAACATGAAAGAAGTGTCGATTATGATTTCTTGGTGCATTAGGAATATTTTTTATTCATATTGTCTTTCTCCATCAGTTTTAGTATTTAAGTTATAGCTGATTTTATTAGGAAAATACGTTCAATTTTGACATTTTGTGATTTATGCTATATCAGTAGAAACTGGTGATAGATAAATACGGAATAACTATGGATTATGATTTCTTGATGTATTAGGAATACTTTATATTCAGAACGTCTTTCTCCATCAGTTTTAGTACTTACGTTATATCTAGTTGATTTTATTAAGAAAAATCATCCAATTTAGACATTTTATGATTTATACTATATCACTAGAAGTTGGTGATAGATAAATATGAAATAATTATGGATTATGATTCCTTGATATAATACGAATATTTTTTATTCATAGAGTCTTTCTCTATCAGGTTTAGTACTTACGTTATATCTAGTTGATTTTATTAAGAAAAATCACCCAATTTTGATATTTTCTGATTCATGCTATATCACTAGAGATTGGTGATAGATAAACATGAAAGAAGTGTGGATTATGGTTTCTTGGTGCATTAGGAATATGTTTTATTTATATCATCTTTCTCCATCAATTTTAGTACTTAAGTTATAGCTGATTTTATTAAGAAAATACGTTCAATTTTGACAATTTGTGATTTATGCTATATCACTAGAAACTGGTGATAGATAAATATGGAATAACTATGGATTATGATTTCTTGATGTATTAGGAATATATTGTATTCATAATGTCTTTCTCCATGAGTTTTAGTACTTACGTAATATCTGGTTGATTTTATTAAGAAAAATCGTCCAATTTAGACATTTTGTGATTTATACTATATCACTAGAAACTGGTGATAGATAAATATGAAATAATTATGGATTATGATTGCTTGATGTAATACGAATATTTTTTATTCACAAAGTCTTTTTCTATCAGTTTTAGTACTTACGTTAGATCTAATTGATTTTATTAAGAAAAATCGCGTTATTTTGACATTTTCTGATTTATGCTATATCACTAGAAATTGGTGATAAATAAAAATGAAAGAGGTGTGGACTATGATTTCTTGGTGCACTAGGAATATTTTTTATTCATATCGTCTTTCTCCGTCAGTTTTAGTACTTAAGTTATAGCTGATTTTATTAAGAAAATACGTTCAATTTTGACAATTTGTGATTTATGCTATATCACTAGAAACTGGTGATAAATAAATATGGAATAACTTTGGATTATGATTTCTTGACGTATTAGGAATATTTTTTATTCATAACGTCTTCCTCCATCAGTTTTAGTACGTATGTTATATCTAGTTGATTTTATTAAGAAAAATCGTCCAATTTAGACATTTTGTGATTTGTACTATATCACTAGAAACTGGTGATAAATAAATATGGAATAACTTTGGATTATGATTTCTTGATGTAATACGAATATTTCTTATTCACAAAGTCTTTCTATATCAGTTTTAGTACTTACGTTATATCTAGTTGATTTTATTAAGAAAAATCGCCCAATTTTGACATTTTCTGATTTATGCTATATCACTAGAAATTGGTGATAGATAAACATGAAAGAAGTGTGGATTATGGTTTCTTGGTGCATTAGGAATATTTTTTATTCATATCGTCTTTCTCCATCAGTTTTAGTATTTAAGTTATAGCTGATTTTATTAAGAAAATACGTTCAATTTGGACATTTTGTGATTTATGCTATATCAGTAGAAACTGGTGATAAATAAATACGGAATAACTTTGGATTATGATTTCTTGATATATTAGGAATATTTTTTATTCATAACGTCTTTCTCCATCAGTTTTAGTACGTAGGTTATATCTAGTTGATTTTATTAAGAAAAATCGTCTAATTTAGACATTTTGTGATTTGTACTATATCACTAGAAACTGGTGATAGATAAATATGAAATAATTATGGATTATGCTTTCTTGATGTAATACGAATATTTTTTATTCACAAAGTCTTTCTTTGTCAGTTTTACTACTTACGTTATATCTAGTTGATTTTATTAAGAAAAATCGCCCAATTTTGACATTTTCTCATTTATGCTATATCACTAGAAATTGATGATAGATAAAAATGAAAGAAGTATGGATTATGATTTCTTGGTGCATTAGGAATATTTTTTATTCATATCGTCTTTCTCCATCAGTTTTAGTATTTAAGTTATAGCTGATTTTATTAAGAAAATACGTTCAATTTGGACATTTTGTGATTTATGCTATATCAGTAGAAACTGGTGATAAATAAATACGGAATAACTTTGGATTATGATTTCTTGATATATTAGGAATATTTTTTATTCATAACGTCTTTCTCCATCAGTTTTAGTACGTAGGTTATATCTAGTTGATTTTATTAAGAAAAATCGTCTAATTTAGACATTTTGTGATTTGTACTATATCACTAGAAACTGGTGATAGATAAATATGAAATAATTATGGATTATGCTTTCTTGATGTAATACGAATATTTTTTATTCACAAAGTCTTTCTTTATCAGTTTTAGTACTTACGTTATATCTAGTTGATTTTATTAAGAAAAATCGTCCAATTTAGACATTTTGTGATTTATACTATATCACTAGAAACTGGTGATAGATAAATATGAAATAATTATGAATTATGATTCCTTGATGTAATACGAATATTTTTTATTCACAAAGTCTTTCTCTATCAGTTTTAGTACTTACGTTATATCTAGTTGATTTTATTAAGAAAAATCGTCCAATTTAGACATTTTGTGATTTATACTATATCACTAGAAACTGGTGATAGATAAATATGAAATAATTATGAATTATGATTCCTTGATGTAATACGAATATTTTTTATTCACAAAGTCTTTCTCTATCAGTTTTAGTACTTACGTTATATCTAGTTGATTTTATTAGAAGAAAAATCGCCCAATTTTGACATTTTCTGATTTATGTTATATCACTAGGAACGGGTGATAGATAAATATGAAATAAGCGTGGATTATGACTTTTTCATGTCCAAAGAGTCCAAGTTTCTAAACTCTACCTTACTTTATCCTACTTTAAACGTATGGTGTTTTCTCAACGAATAGAAAGGGTGGATTTGTAGCAAATAACGAATATGTGAAGCAAATGTACTATATTCTATAAACTTATAACAATAAAGTTTGGACAACAATACACTTCCTATTTGCATTTAAAGAACATCCATTTTTACTCATTATTTTCAGATGATATCCCACGATACACCAATAAAGTTCCAAGTCCTTATCATCAAGCAATAAAACTTAACATAATTTTTATTCATAAAATATTTTAATAAAAATCAAATAACAAAACAAACCAATAAATATTAATGAAAATCAATAATCGTATAAGATATTAAAAGCTTTATTGAATTAGGTTGACGTTCGTAATAATATTTGTCCGTCATAATTTCTACTCTAGTTATTTCACACAGTAACTCTTGTGCTTTTTCAAATGTAACTGACCGGAAAATGTTAACTAAGCAAAAAAAGCGATTAAACCAAACCATAAATTCCTTTGCGAATCAATGGAACCTCACAGTCTTTTTATTAAGTGAACCTGAAGCGTCTTAATATTATAAAGGTAAAAAATCATTAATTAATTTATTAATTACAAAAATTTCGTTGTTACAGATGTACTTTAACACTACATTTTTATTACTAATTCTTTTTTACAACTTAAATTTGATCAGTTCAAATAAAAGTTGCAGTGAAATAAATGATTTTGCTAAAAAGCACTGCAGACGTTTCGCGAGTAATTTACAAGAAACTTGTTTAAAAAAACGTTTGAAACGATCAGGTTGTTTTAATTCTTGCGGAAATGATTGTGTTGAAGATGTTCGCGTTTATGATAAGGAATCGAATAATATAACGACAACTTTGCATATTACAAATCTCATTAATAATAATAACAAAATTAATCAAACAACTTCCGTGAATTCATTCATTAATAACGATATTTTGATTGTTCCGCAAAAACGAGCCATTTGCTGTAAAATTTTAATACCAAAATGTGAAAAATTTCATCCGAAACGTTGTAATTTATCGATTGAAAAAAGATGTGGAAAAATTTGTGAAGATAATATTAGATACAATAATTATTATAATTATTTTATAAGAAGTTGTGTTTCGCAGTTGTTGTATGATAATAATTGTTACGATTATAATTATCAATATTGTTATTATTCTTATTATCAACGAGTTAAATGGTGTGAAGATCTTTATAATTGGTATTATAATTATGGGATTTTTAATAAGAAGAGAAATGAAGGTGTCGAAGAAACTTTAAATAATTCCCTAGGTTAGTTATTTTTTTTGATAATAAAATAATGTTTTAATTTTTTATGTTTTATAGATGTTGAAGAAAATGTTATAACTACTACGGAAAATCCCAGCAATGAAGTTGAATAATAAACACATCTTTTTAATTAGATTTTAGTGATTTTTATAATATAATTATTAATATTGATTGAGTTTGTGCTAATTTAATAAAATTTTCTTGAAATAATATTTAGCTTTTTGTTGTTGTTTAACTTTAATGATTTAGTTGTTTCTATCTTGTTGGTAAAATTACTAATTGTAAGATTAGTATTGCTGATCTAACATGGGAAGTGAGTAAAATGTTGCAAAATGTTTTTGAAGTACGTAAAATCATTCGATTTATTTTATTTATTTTTAAGGAAAATAAAAAAGGGATTAAAATCGTGTATTCTTTCAGATATATGTAAGGAATTTTAATCGGAGATCAATAATAAAATTGATAAGGAAAGAGAAAAATGTAGGTCAGTAGGTTCCCGGCAAATAAAATCTTTATCTTGACAAAATAAATAAATCAATAAAAAAATTTCGGTTTCGAAATTTTAAAAGAAAGGGATTATTATCGTAAACACTCAATCCACATTACTAAATTAACTCAATTACTACGTTAATAAATTATTAAAAGTCTTACTCGATCTGCATCAAGATTCCTTCGTATATAGGGTGGTACAAATTTTAATCGAGAAACTTTACTAGGATACTACAGAGTGTTTCTGTAAATCGTTGCATAATTTTATGAGGTCTGAAAGTGTCCTCTTTCAAACTATGTAGAATAATCGTAGTGTTAGATTACAAAATTTTGGAGAAAGAAAGAATTAAGTTAAAGCTTACGTAATAAAGTAATAATAATAAAATTTATGGAGAACTTATTTATGAAACGACATTTATTTTAAATTAAAGCTCAAAATTTCTTCTTTTAAATGGTATATAATAAATATTAGGTTAATTTATGAAAATGTAGAGAAAATAAATGTTGAAATAAAAGCACCATTTTTGCTTAACCTAAAAATGACAAAAATCATAAAAATTAAAAAATCCTGGAAGCGGTGTTTATGAAAATTAAGGAATGAGTTTAACTTAAATTAAAGCTAAAACTGTCCTCTTTCAAACCATGTATAATAATCGTAGTGTTAGATTACAAAAATTTGGAGAAAAAAAGAATAAGTTGAAGATTACGTAATTCAAAAATTTTGAAAAAGATGAAAAATTAAAAATTCATGGAGAACTTATTTATGACGACTAAGAAACGAGATTTATTTTAAATTAAAGCTCAAAGTTTTCTCTTTTAAATGATATATAATAAATATTAGGTTGATTTAAAAAAATGTTTAGAAAAGAAGTGTTGAAGTAAAAGCACCATTTTTGCTTAACCTAAAAATGTCAAAAATCATAAAAATTAAAAAAATCCTGGA
>NW_019280640.1:53302-149415 GCF_000648695.1 Onthophagus taurus | reverse complement strand
CAACCCAACCCTACCGCAACCCAACCCTACCGCAACCCAACCCAACCGCAACCCAACCCAACCCGCGAACCCAACCCTCGAACTTTTCTGCCACTTTCTCTTCAAAAAAGAAATCTTGAGTTGTAATAAATCCATTATCACATACAACTTCGAGAACATTTTTGTTTTCGTTCCATTTAAATGAATCTTGATGTTTCTGCAAGAAATGTTGCGCTCGGCGTAACGTGTTTGCCGTAATACCGAATGGTGAGCGCCATGCGGGCGTACAACATACCTGTCACTAAAAATTATTAGCACACAAAACGTTTTAATCATAAAAGTGATTCACCTAGAATAATTTCATCATCTGTAAAGATAACATCAACCGTATCGATTTCAATCATTTTGATTGTAAAACCGGCGTTTTCTAATATTTTAGTAATACTTTCAACATGATTAGGACCGTAATCAACGAATAAATCCGGACAATTTTCGATATACTTTTTCCAAGGTGTTGATTTTTCCATTTTTTGATCGTCTATTGCTTTTGTAAAACAATTTGGAATTATATTTAACGTGGCAAATACATCACCATTTTGTGTTAGCATATGATACACATTTTTAGCCCAACTAAAAAATATTCTAAAGTTATACAATGTTTAAGTTGCAATGAATGGAACGGTGATATTAAAAAATATGTTTTTTATTGTTTAATAACACTTACTTGTTAATGGTAAACGCGAAACTAAATATTTCTTTAGAGAATTCGTTAATTATAATATTTAACTTTAAAATATTTTGTAGGTATATTTTGAACTCTTGAAACTCCAGGATAATAATTTTAATAAGAATTACTACCTACTCTATATAATTATACTCGTAAACTTTAACGAATATTCAACATATTGAGCGCTATGGAAATGTACAGCAATTATGATTACATAACACTTCAAAAGATATCAACTTTGAAAATTTTAATAACAAAATTTATCTCTATAACCTACATTTCTCTCCAACGTTCTAATGTTCAAATAAACTTACCCTTCCGACGGTTTAGCTAATTGTTAGCAATAAAATGCAAAAATGTGTTAAAACTTTACAAAATATTCTATCCCAACCTCAGGATCAGTAACATCCATTTGAACAAACGATTAATTTATTTTATTATAATTCTTTTTGGCTACATCAACAGCTTCTTGACATTAATCACTTCCTATTAACTGATTTAAATATTTTTCAACGAAAGGATGAACCACCGTGTTTGTTATAACACCATTTCCACCTCCAATTTCTAATATGTTTTCTTTATCACACCAATGAAACAAATTTTTATGTTTATTCAAAAATTATTCTCCATGCTTGATAGTGTTTAGTTATATTTTTAAAAATTTGTGGGATTATGCATATTTCTTAGTATTTTCTAAGATGTACTGAAACTCTTTGAATCTAGATACAGACTACACGAAAATTAAAAAAAAATTCAACGTTGTTAAAACACGCGCAACCCAGAAAGCTTTCTGTAAACGATCCATTAAAAACACAACCTTGGACTTTATTCCGTTGCCATTTTCTATTGGTGTTTATATAAAGGCGTAAACGGTTCCCCTTTTTTATACTGTAATTTGTATTTATGAAATGAGATAAGGTTGTTTAAAAAAAACGCCGTAGTACAAATAAAGATATTTTGTGACATAAATTCTTTTTTTGTAATTGTAGTGTGATTGTGTTGGAAAAACGAAACGAAAAAATGGTTAATTCAATTTTGGAAATTATAAATTTGGATAGCCCTGTTTTTAGAGGTTACGTTTTTTATTCATCCGTCTTGGTTCTTAAAACTATGATAATGGCACCTCTTACTGGTCGACAAAGATTTAGGAATAAGGTAGTATATGTATAAATAAAATTGGAAAACATCGTTTATTCACGATGATTACATATTTTTCTTTTAATCTTATCAATAAGTTTTGACTCGCCTCATTTCGAAATTAAAATTCAACTATTTTTTGTGATAAACATGATAATCTAAAACAAAAATTATCTTAATGTTCCTTGTAACTATCAATTTCTTTGACCTGAATAATTTCTTTCGATTAAAATCGTCGTATTATTTTACCTTAGTTATTGCATAATACAATGATCATCAATAATTTACTGTTATCTTCACTTTTCAAAACAGCGAGTCACGATATATAACTGTACTGCGCAAGCGTATACAAACACAAGTAAACACTTAAGTATGAGTCGATTATGTTTGGTCAGTTGGTCACCGGTTTCATTGCAATCCAAACGAACAAAATAAAATAATAAACCATGAATGAAGGAGGGGTTTTAGAAATTTTAAATTTAACCAATCCCATTTTTAAGGGATACATTTTCTATTCCGCACTTTTAGTACTAAAAGTTCTTGCAATGGCTGTGTTAACAGCTACACAACGTTTTAAGCGTAAGGTATACATAAATATATTGATGTCATTTTTTTTCTTTCTAAATCTAATTTAAATGGGTTTATATAATTGATTTTTTTGATTTTTTAGGCTTTCGCTAATCCAGAAGACGCTGAACCAAGGAAACTCAAACCAAAAACAGATGAAAATGTAGAAAGAGTAAGGAGGGCTCATTTGAATGATTTAGAAAACATCCCAATCTTCTTCGTAGCTGGATTTGGTTACATGTTAACCAACCCAGCAGTTGGAACCGCTTTGATGCTCTTCAGAGTGTTTACCATTGCTAGATTCGTCCATACATTGGTTTATGCAGTTGTTGTGGTTCCACAACCCTCAAGAGCATTAGCTTGGGCTACCGGTTATTTTATCACTGGTTTTATGGCTGTGAAGACCCTTATGCACTTCTTATAAAAAGTAATTTTTGAAATTTTACAGTGGAGTTTGTACAAGGTTTTTTTATTTTATTAATAAGTTTCTGCTATTTTTTTTTGTAATTAATAAAGATAGTTTGAATATAATTATTGAGTATTAATTAATAATTAATAACTTCGTATGAAAATAAGGGAAAAAAGTGATAAAGTGTTATTTCCTTGATAACTTAATCCTTCATTAATTTAGCAACATTATCAAAAAAAAATCAAATTATGTCGTGTTATCAAATTCTCCACGTGGTATTTCTTTCTGGTATATTATATATGTATATACCATTTAAAAGGGAATCTAGAATGGTCTTCGTAGTCTTTTTTACTCGCTAGTCCGATTTAAACTGGTCACTAGTGGACCAGATCGATAGTGAGCGTAATGCAAAGACGTCGTCCAACGTCATCGATTGCTTGAACCACTACGTCATACGGACACGTTCTCGACTTGTACATAAACGAACCGCTGGAAAGTTCGCTTCGGCAGTTGTGTATCGACATCTCAAGCGCGGTTTTAGATATCTTTAATATTTGAAAAGTAAAGAAACCAAGCTGAATATGTCTTCTTTAACGTGGTCTATGGCCGATTTTATCAGACCGGATAAACCATCTAAATGTACATGGAGTAAAGATGCCGAACCTACATCTACCCCTCATACAATAGAAAAATTGTGAGTTGAAATAAAATATATATTTATATATAAAAAAAATTTATTTAATTTTTAGGGAACCACCAAAAAAAATTCTTCCTAATATTTTACATCATGTTGGAAATACCCCCATGGTGAGATTAAATAGGATTCCTCAACAAGAAGGACTTAAATGTGAAGTTTGTAAGTCAAGTTTCTATAAAAGTTACTATAAAACTAAAAAAAATTTAATTTCTTTAAAATTTATAATAATCTTCATAATTTTGACACATATAAGTTAATTTCTAAGTCGCCCTGAAATATTACCACATATGCAGCAGTTTTTGAGTCAGTTCGTTAATTTTGAAGTTTTATTTTTAAATTTAGTTGACATTTTAAATATTCCTGATTTGAAACAGTAAAACAAAAAAAAGTTTTTTGTTAACACATTGTTATCATAATTTTTATAGAAATGTTGTAAGAATTAGAAATTATTGCATCATAAAAATTTAAGAATATTTAGTAACAACCTTGCTACATGCTACATTAGCTAAGAAAATTTACCAATCATCAGATAAAAAAATGACGAATCATATGAAATAAAGTCACGAACTAAAAGAAATTAAATTCATTTTGATAGGTACATATAAAAAAAAGTTAAATTTTAATTGGATGGATAATTATAAAATAACAACCAAGATTATTTCATTAAAATAACGAAACCATTTTCTTATAACAATAAAATACGCAGTGGGAATAAAAAATTAAAAAACAACTAACAAGGGGTCATATCAATACAGTCATTAAAATGTAATAATTGAACCTTATCATTGAATAGTAAAAACATTTCGTCTGCTACAAACAAATAAATAGGACTTTGCTTCTACATTTTGAAAGACTGCAAATATTAATTAGATCATTAGTATTTTTTTCATGATTAATTTTTTATGCTCTTCACACATTTGATTTTTTTTAACAACGCGTATCGTATGACCCGAACATAAGATGATACGAATAAATCGTTTTTATCAAAAAACCAGACGAAATGGAATTAACTAAAACATTTCGTCGACACATATTTTCAATTCGTGTATTTCATTTAATCGAAAAGGTTATCAAGTTTATCTCTAGCGGTTTTATACATATAAAATTTCATCTTTAAGTTTTCCAAAAACGTTGTTAGATATTTTATTGATTTCTTTTTGTAATTTTATTTATATTAATAGAGAAATAGATTAAACCATATTAAGACTAGTATAGGAAGAGCTCTATTTAAATAACACAAAGGTAGTAATTCACTTAAATTTTTGAAGGACTTGTTATAATTTTAACTTCACTCAGAATGTTAATTATACACTATTACCTATTTTGTTATTAACCTTATTATACATACTGTTATTAACTAAATTATATGTTAAACATTTGTGGTAAACTTTACGTCATATCAGCCTGATTCAGAGTAAGCACTTTATTTTTTTTTGGCCCCCTTTTGGTTCTTCTTTTCAAATTTTTTGGCGTTATTTTTTTTTGGGCCTTTTTTTCCCGGTTGTTGTTTTCTTTTTTTCATTTGGCGGATTTTTTTCAAATTGGGGCTTTTTTCTTTTTTTTTTAAATGGAATGCCAAATTTTTTTTTTATTATTGAGATCCTAAAAACATTCTTTTTACGATAGTATTTTGTTTTTCTTAAAAATTCATTTCTTTCCCCATCTAAAAGCAACCTAACATTTTAATCTAGTAGCGCATGAATGTTTTACACTCGATGTTATTTTTGTCATGTTGCAACCTTCTCCAGAAACACGTTCGAAATGGCTTTGAACATGTTTCTGACAATGGTATTTTTTATTATTGTAATTAATTCTTTTGACAGTGGTAAAATGCGAATTTTTCAATCCTGGTGGGTCCGTAAAAGACAGAATCGGTTATCGGATGGTTATTGACGCTGAAAAAGATGGCAAATTAAAGCCGGGAAGCACAATAATTGAGCCAACTTCCGGTAATACCGGAATTGGTTTAGCTATGGCTGCTGCAGTAAAAGGTATATACTAGCATATTATCGTCAAAGCTCCTTAACACTATTTTTTTAAAGGTTACAGATGCATTATCGTCATGCCAGAAAAAATGTCAAATGAAAAAGTATGCGCTCTTAGAGCATTGGGCGCTGAAATCGTAAGAACGCCAACAGCAGCTGCTTTCGATGATCCGGAAGGCTTAATATGCGTAGCTCAAAAATTGATGAAGGAAATACCAAATTCAATCATTTTGGATCAGTATAGAAATCCTGGAAATCCTTTAGCTCATTATGATGGTACAGCAATGGAAATTTATGAACAAACCGGTGGAAACGTTGATATGGTCGTTGCTGGAGCTGGAACTGGAGGGACTGTAACTGGATTGGGAAGAAAAATTAAGGAATTAATGCCGAATTGTAAGCTGGTTGCTATTGATCCAGAAGGATCTATTTTAGCGCAACCTGAATCTTTAAATAAATCTGATGTCACTTACTACGAACTAGAAGGAATTGGTTACGATTTCATTCCAACGGTTTTGGATAGATCCATCGTTGATAAATGGATGAAAGTTAATGATTCTATGGCTTTACCTATGGCAAGAAGATTAATTAAAGATGAAGGGCTACTTTGTGGTAAATATTTTTTTATTTACTTTTATTCCTTTCCTCATATAGTTTAAAAACAAATTATTTTATTAAGGCGGAAGTAGTGGTGCTGCAATGGCAATAGCAGTAAAAGCAGCTAAAAACTTAAAGGAGGGTCAACGTTGCGTTGTTCTTTTACCCGATGGAATCAGAAATTACATGACAAAATTCGCATCCGACCAATGGATGGAAGTTCGCAACCTCAAACCATTAATTAACACTCAAAACCATTGGTGGTGGAATGAAAAACTTTCAAAATTAGATTTAAAAACACCATTAACAATCAGTGCTGATACCAGTTGTGCCAAAACTTTAAGTACTTTAAAAGAGAAAGTATTAGAACATATAACCATTATGGACAAGAAATCAGTTGTTGGCGTAGCTACAATTACAACGATTATGAATGCATTCGTTGCTGGAAAAATTAAATTAAGCGATCCCGTCAAATTAGCTATGGAAAAGAAGGTATTTAAGGTCTCTCCTGATACGTCATTGGGGATGATGTCAAGGATTTTGGAAGTTGAACCTTATGTGATTGTTGTTAAAAGTAAAATTTTATGACGCTCTAATTTTTGTTTATTATTTTAATTATTGTTGTGATTTTAGGTGTTGAAGGAGTAGACGTTGTTGAAGGTTTTGTAAGATCTGTTGATATGATGCAATATATTACTGAAAATGGAAAAAATTAATCTGGAATTTTTACACATATCAATTAAGAGAAATTATTTTTATATGTTTTACTTAATGTATTTTTTGAATATATCAAATTATATGATCATACCAAAATAAAATCTAATAAATCCTTACTTTTCTGTAATCTCTAATAAAACAGCCTTGCACGTGTATAATGCGAAAAGAGAAGGGAAAAGTTTATAAAAATAAACGAAAATAAGAGCAACAAACATAATAACTCCCTGAATAAGGTAGCATTTATTATCGCTATCGACATGTATATTTCTTAAAATAACTATGAAAAAATCATTCTTTGTATACTCAGCGATCAATTTAGCAATAATATACTATGTTACTGTTTCACTCTTGTTAATTCAACTCTACTTTTTCCTTGTTGCATTCTTCGTCTAAATCTAGTCTAACAATAAGTTATACATATATTTTTTATGTTTGGAAATTCCGTTTTGTATGTAAAATCGGAAAATTGAAAAATTTTACAATTTTATGAGTAAAAAGAGTCTTTATTATCTGTAATAAATTACATTAAAGGAAGTATTAATAACTATTAATAAGAATTGAAAAGAACATGTTAAATTTTCTTAGAGAAAATCTGGAAACATTGTTTTTTCAATTGAATTGGCCAACTATTATTCAATTATAAAGAATTGTTCGTTCATTAATTTATCTGCATTTATACTTAAAAATATCTTTAAAAATATAACTATTTTATAGTGATACTCATTTTATTTCTCGTTATTTTTAATATTATTATCTATCATTTCATATTTACAACGTTAGGTATATTGTTTGACTTATTAAATTAAAATACTAAAAACTGAATATCATTACTATGTCGGACGTTTCCAAAATATTGCACCAACTACAACATTAAATCGCATCATGTTTTAAAATCATAATTTTTAATGACCTTTAAATCTCTAAATATGAATGTGTTAAAAGCAGTCAAATTAGAAAAACACAAGTCAAATCAAAAATTATCTATGTTGTCTCATATGTTTATATAGAAATTGAAATCGTTAAAAATGTCAGAAGCGAAAATAAAATGTTTTATTTGGCACAGTAGTTTTGAAACACTCAGTATTTTATTTACTTAATGTTGTGTTAATTCTCCTCGTAAATTTGTTTTCATAAGCTAAAAATAAGCGAAATAATAATTTTCCATAAACTACATATTAAAAGTAAAAAAAAGACTTACTTGTTTTTTCGCAGTTAACGAAAGTGATAAACCTAAAACGTATGACAATTTAGATAAAGCCGCTTCCACAGTCATATCGTGTCCGGGTATAATTCCTAATTGTTCAAGAATTTTTCCAGTTTCGTACGTCGAATCTACAGTTCCTTGGCAGCATTGAGTAATATTAACAACGATAACATCACGTTTTATTGCTTGAACCAATACGTCTAGTAAATCGGCCCTTTTCGATGGTATGTTTCCTATTCCGTAACTTTCAATAATTACACCCATAGTTGGTGGTTTCAAAAAAGCTATTAACTAACAATTTCAAATTAATTATTATTTAAAAAAATGTTTTAAATTTTATTACCATATCTGCAGAAATTGTAGGAAATAATTGAATCATCGCAACGTTTTTACTCATTTCTGTATATACTTTCAAAGTTTTTGTATTATTAATTTTCGCAATATTGTTAGGATACACTGTTATCAAACAAAAGTAGGTACATATTAGAAAATTAACATTTTTATTAAAAAAATACCTTCAAAATTAATTCCAACAATACCAAGAGGACCGTAATTGGGTGAATTAAACGCTTCTAAGTTGCAGGAACTAAATTTAACCGTACGATTTCCTCGTAAAAGCTGATTTGCAAAACAAACGCAAACTTCCGGGATTTTGTAACATCCTGCGAAAATCAATGAAGACAAGAAGTTATCTTTCGCGTCGCTTCTTACTTCAAAAATTGGTATCTAAAATGAAATTATTTTTACAAATTCATATTTATTACACCGTTTTGGTGGGCCATAAAAATATTCCTACCTGAGATCCAGTTACAATAACAGCTTTTTGTAAATCTTCTAACATAAAAGATAAAGCTGATGCGGTGTAAGCTAAAGTATCAGTACCATGTAATATAACAAATCCATCATAATAATCATAAAAACTCTACAGAATAATGGTCGAATTAATTACGAAAAAAATGTGTTATACTTTTTTACACACCTCGATATCTTTGACAATTCTTACCCAATCATCTACAGACATATTGCTAGAATCTAATAATGGATTATATTCCTTTATGGTGTATAAAATAGTGTTTCTGTTATGGATTTGTCTAAAATATTATGTATATGATTTTATTTACGAAGATTTGTTTATTGTTATAAGAAATAAGAATAATTTCACAGGGAAATAACACATTCCTCATTGATTAATTATGTTTAAACATTGATTAAATCACCATTAAATCATGTTTGAACATAATTAATCAATGAGGAATGTGTTATTTCCCTGTGAAATTATCCTTATAAAAAATAATATTATGCAGGAGAATTCTTAATGAATACTTTAGTAAACTAATTTTATTTATGCAACTATCATCATCGTGTATAATTTTACAAACTTACGGCATAATAAGATAATCTTCTTCAGGTATTCCTTCAATATACTTCGATAAAACTTGTTCATTATGAAGTTCTGGATATGATTTAATTTTCTGGATAAATCTATTCGATGCTGGAATGTAAACTATAACAACAACAAAAATCAGTAACATTCAGTTTATTTGTGTCTGAAATTCTTTCTTGTTAATTCGGAAATTAGACGTCACATTTCATAATAATAGCTTAAAAAGATAATAAATGTTGAAAATGTGATCTTGAATGTCTTGTCTTAAGTACAAAGTCATCTATGTACAAATAATACAATGTTATCGTTCCTATTCTGCGACTTTAAGTCTGATCTCAAGTACAAAGTCATCTAGATATATATAAACGTTATAATGTTATCGTTTCTATTTTGGGTCGTTTTTTTTAATTATAGGGTTTTCCCGAATTATAGATAGGCACAACTGTTATCGATTTCTTAAAAGATTTTAAAAAGAAATTATTATTAACATTTGTGTACTATTTGAGAATACTGTAATAAACAAAACCTGAGACATAACCTCATGCAACCATATAATTGAGAAGAATGTTGTTATCCTTAATCTTTATCGACATTTATTAAATAACATAAAGTTTATTAAATTCATATTGTAAATTCACGATTGAGGTAAATCGAGGAGTGAAGAGACACGAAGAAGATTTAATCAAACCTCAAACATTCTTTTGTAACCTCAATAGATCTTATTAATTAATTTCCAACCGCTTAAAAGAAAAAAATGTTTTTATCTTACAATTAGTTCCAAGTTTTTTCTTAATACGAAGAACATTAAATGGTCTCGTAAATATCATTCATGCAAATCGTAAGTAAGAAAGACAATTGCACTGATCGGCTTGAATCCAATGCTTCCATTAGTTCAGCATATCAAGATCAGTTATCACAAGCGACATGGGAGACATACAATTTTGATATGAACAATTGTATTATTGAAAGAACAACTCGAACATAATCGTTTCTTCAAAGTTATTGTTGTAAACATTAGACTTACCCTTCAATATGCATTAATTTAAAAAATAACTACACATAAATTTAATATAGACTAATTGTTAATAGATTAATTGTTTTAAGCGAAACTATTTTATAAACTAAATAAATTTAAAAGCTTACCACCATCATCATTTTTAACCATTCCGATTGTTCCCCCAGTGTATAATACCAAGACTTTTCTTATTTCTTCAACACAAGAAGGCATATTGAACTTGATTATATTCAAATTGAAATGTTGCAATAAATGAGTAAATATAAACAAGTGTACTCGATTACAAAATTATAATTGAACTATTTTAAAATATGTATTCGTTTATATAAGTTTTTACTTATTAGTCACTTTGTTTATGCGCACTAACGTACTTTAAAAGTTGTTAAGTTACAATTATCAAAATTCAACCACGAAATAGCATTCCTGGTCAATCGTTCGCAACTATTAAACGGCAGGTACCTATATCGTTTTGAAACGGTTCTATGCACTAACTAAATTTTACCTGAAGTTGCATCAGTATTTATCGATTCGATGCACACCATCAACAAAGTAATAATATTGATTACAAATAAAATTATGGAAATTAGGTTTAGTTTGCGATAATTTATTTATACTCACGCAAATATGTTAAAATTAATAAACAAATGTTGAGTTTCCTTTTATCACTTGACGGCCACCAAATTGCAATTTATTGTACTCTCGGAGGTGATTACCGCGCAGTTTAAACGATCCTTTCCTCGACTCTCAAAATAGCTTTTAACAAGAAATGTTGGGTGTGTAAATATTTTTATTTACGCGAAAGATAAGACACCGATTAACTCGCCAATGAAATGAAAATGATAATTACTAAAATGTTATAAAGATGACTTACAACCTAATTACATTAAAATTAAATTATATAAAAGCAGAACAGTAGTAGACACATTGATAACGCTATAGTCGTGTTAAAAAATAAACAGTGTTCATTGAGTCTTTGAAAAAGACCGTAAATTTTAAATACGTGATTATAATTTTGCAATATTTGCGTTCATATTAAAACGCAAAATCTTTAAACAGCAGATAACAAAACGTTGAAAACTCCAAAATAAATTATTTAATTAATAACACACTTGCTTAGTAAACAAGCTAAGTGCAATCGAGAAAGACTATTTCTTACCTCCTTGAGCAATTTTACAAGTCAAAATATTATTGCAAAGAATTAAAAACAAGACATTTATAAAAAAAGAATTTTTATTTATTTAATAAGTAAAAAATCTAAAATCACAATAATTGATTCTAAAAATTATTAAAAATTAACAACTATCCTCATTGATTTTGTTTTGCTGCTATACTTCGTAACAAGTTTTCCACCGTATTATAGCAATTACTTAAATTCTCCAAGTGTGTTCTAAGAACTTTACTTATCATCACATTAGCGTCTTCTTTAATCTCAGGCAACTCATTTTTACTCTTCACACAATTGTTCCATTCTTCGTAAATAAATGTAATATTTTGACTTGGTTGAAGATGAATTAAATTTATTTTTTTTAAAGATTCAGATATGTTTTTTAAATTGTCAATTTTTTCATCGAAAAGTTTTTGTCTAACATAAGCTTGACGCAATAAAATTGCTCTATCCGTTGTATACCTTCCTAACAAATACCCTGAAAAAAAAAACAAAAAGAATTATTACTGCTCCATTTTGTAGCATTCAATTATGTAAAACATCAAGTCGTAAACTTGTAGTCATTAAATTTTAACGGGCATTGGAACATTTTTACTGCAACGATCTGATGGTAATGATAAAACCTTATTTTGCATATATCCCTAGTGCTTGCGTGTTCAATACAATTTTAACTACGAATAAATATGCTAATTGGAACAGTGGAACGTGCAAATCTTGACTGTTATTGCTAACATCACCCTAAAATCCAAAATGAACATTTTCCGTTCTAAATTATATCTTCAAAACAAAGGAACTCGAAACGATTTGATTTAAAACGAAATAATCTGTTGACACTGTGTAACATCGGTCAAGTCAAAATAACAATGTTAAATGGGACTATTAAGGTCATCTTTGTTATTATTTATAACATTATTAATATTTTATAATTCGCCAATGAATGTTGAAAGGAGATTAATCGAAGTCTGTAAAATTTTTTTATTGCAATTTACAATCAATAACTTATAAAATTTATTCAAAAATAATTACTTTTTAGAGGTTCACTTTAAAGCAAGCCTAAATTAAAATTAGAACAAATTAATCTTGTCACAACAATCAGCACTGTCTTCAGATAATAGGTACACAAAATCTGTGAACAGCTAATGGCAACTTTGCCAACTTTTAGTGAAATTTATCTGACAGATATTGTTATATGTATATTTCAAAAACATATCCATTGTTGGGCAGTGCTATTGTTCATAACTAATGAATTACTTTAATTAATTACATGACAGTTTAAGGAAAAATACATCACGTATATTTGTATAATATTAAAATAAAACAAATATTCGAAAATTCATCATTTTGAAAACATTTTTAATAAACGGTGTATTATACACGTAAAATGTTAAGTAACGATCAATTTGAACTTTTGCCAAACGGAGATGATTTCTGTTTGGCTACAAATTTTAATTCTAAATCAGGATAAAAAATGTAAGTAAATCATTCTATAATATTTTCAAGTTAATGTTTGTTTTTAAATTTATTTTACTACATCAAGTGATTAACGAAGTAATTTCCCGTATGAACATATTAATGTTCCTGTCTGCTGTTACAAAAGTTAATCTTGGCACAAGTTAACACTTCCAACAGCCAACTTATCAAAACCAACAAAACTGTAACCTAAATGGTTTATTTATTAATATAATTTTTATGCGTGCTAACGTCTACTTATCAAAATCAAGATTTATAACCCTATATATAAAAAAATCACGGAAATATTTTTATATAATTTATAAAGGATCTACTTCCATTACGGTACCAGTCACAGCTCAATTTTAAGTTGGACGTAAAATAACATCTATTATTATTTATTTTTGGAACTAAAAACTAAAACACGCAATGTTTTATATGAACCGAAAATGGTTTTTACAAATTTTGTAGATATGAACCTAATCCATTACGTGTGCTAATCTAAAATCAGCGTTATTTTCGAGGTCACGTAATTTTTAAAATCTTTTACCTTTGACGTTGGAAAGTTTTAATTTGACTTTGTATGTAGAAAGAAAATTATTGGAGAAAATTGTGGTCAATTACGTATTTGACATTTACATTTTTTTTAAGTTGAAAGCAACTAAAATGTTTGTTTGTCAAAATAAATAAATTGTATCTCGTACGGAAAGTATGCGTATTTAGGGATATATACACGTTTAGTAGTAATTATAAATATTGCATTTAACACAATGAATATTGATTTTACGATTTTTTTATTTAAACACAAGATGCTGACGTTCTAAAGGAACTTTGAATCTTATTTTTTTATAAACTCGTCTTATATTTTTAGTGGATGGTTACCAATTTAAATCTTCTACTGTTTCTAACATTCACAGCTTTATTCTTAATACGATTTCTTGACATAATCACTACATTTCTTACACAACTTATGTTTTGGTCATTTAATTTTATTACGCGCTTTAAATATGAATCACTGATTAGAAAATATTTTACCCAAATTTTGTTATATTCCCTTAATAATATCGATGGAGTTCAAAACGGAATGTATTGCTATGTTAATATACACAAAAATATTCGGTCACAAATTGACAAATCTCAACGCTGAAGCGGTGCTCCAGATATTTCGAGTACAGTCGTTAAAACACATAGTACTATTATTGTTATTAATAGTACTAACACTACACGGTCGTCACAAAAAGGTGATGAAAGAAGAAATCTAAACTGCGGGGAAGCTGCAAATCAATTTCTTGTATTTATTTCTTTAAACCCAAGGAAAAGCAACACTTTACTATTTGCACAAGTCCGACGTGTCTGCTGTTCTTTTGATATTGTTCATGTTATACCAAATTTATAGCCTCCTTATTTTTGCTGCCTAAAAAGAAATCTAGAAATTGGAGAGAAATTTGTTCAAATTTTATACAGAATTAAAAGCAGAAAACGTTCAATAAACATAAAATATATATTATAAGCTTCAACTCCACTTATAACGAAATCGTTTTTACGAATTTCGATTATAACCTTACATACAAATATGTGTTTAACTTGTTGGGGGGTAAAGACAATTTTTCGAGATGCTATATTTATCCAAAACATGTTTTTATGTAATTATTTTGTATATTTTTATTATTTCTTTTCGTTGCCAAAAACAATTTTTATCTTTTAAAAAATAATAAAATAACGACATATTCTTACCTGCTATTAAAAATAAAAATGCTATTGAAAAGAGAATACTAAAACAAAGTCTTTTCGATACAAATTCACTGCTAGTATTGGGACTTCTGCTAGTTTCCAAACTAAGTATCCTCTGCATCGTAAAATGAAAGAACAATTTTAATTCCACAAATTCACTTTTTATTTCATAAACAATTTAACATCACTGTACGTGAAATATAAGGCCACATTATGTGTTTCAAATCGAAGCACCCAGAGAATTTTTTTGTCATAAATTTCTGAGGTCTGACTTTAACAAAGGCCGCTTTAAAATTAGCCCGGACGGTAGTGAATAACTAGTTTACTACATGACGAAACGGGGGGCGCAGGAAAAGGGATCGATATAGAACACACGCAATTTCACCCTTGTCGGCACTCTCGGGACACGCTGTTTCGCAACAATCTGTCTCGCCCGTTTATTAATTGGCGTCGCGACGACGACGTCTCCCCGTCAAAACTAAAATCCGTTGCGGCCAAAAACCGACCGGCAACGCTTTTCCTGAAGCATTTATGAAGTATGCCGTAAATTTAGATCGTTTATTTTTCTACCGCGTGTATGAAAGACTGTTGTACCTTACGAATCATTTGTCTTTCAACATTCCAATGAGAATATAATTACGTTCATAAAACCGTATGTATCGTTTCATATCCAATCTAAATTTATACATTCGATTTTATCAATTGTGACTAAATTAAATTAGTAAAAACTATATCATTTTGGAAGTAAACCAAACTTACTAAAGCTTTGTGTTTCAACACAAAAATATGTTAGCCAAGAAATTTAAAATATTTAAACTAATTTATGTACGAAAAAAATCTCTATAACACCTGTAATCTGTAAGGAAAAATTATCAGACAAGTTTTGATTTTGTATTTGCTAGCTCGCTTCTAATAGTTTTGCTTATCCTCCATGGATTCTACACTGTTCTCAGAGGGCTTCCTTAATAATTCCTGCTTTATGGAGTTGCTCGGATGTAATACCAAAGATATTTTCTTGTCGATGTTTATGCCTAGATATTTGTAATATCGCTTGGAAATAACTAATGTGTTACATTTTCAAGAATCTTGCAAATAGAAAGTCACGATAGTCCACCAGCTAACTAGTGTATTATTACTCTTAGGGATATTCAGTATTCAGCCTAAAAGTCTCGCCAAACAACACGTTAGGCTCTCAGTACTTACGTCCCGTTCTCTGATACGATTTTCAAATTAATAATTTAATACCAGCGGTACCATGCATACTAGAGACCTAAAATAAAATCTTTATTTCCCACAAAGGATCACTACATCAGCAGTGTGTACTTAAACATCGCTTTTCAATTTTGGTTCCACTCGTAAATAAATAAAAATGCAGATAATATTAAGTCATTCCATTTTCTTTGAAAAATATCTAAGCTATTAATAAAAAAACATTAAAAACAAATATCGAAACTAGTAACCAGCATAACGACGTGCTAACTTTCCAATTTAATTTTCAACAAATACACGTTTATTGGCAACGCAAAAGGCATTAAAACGGCTTTAAAATCACGTAATGTTCAACGTAAATAGAACAAAACGGACAATCAACAAATTTAAACTGTATATTTATGTCGACGTCCATAAAATGACGTTTCACGCTAAATTAATACAAATCTTTTTAACACCTATTAGACTGGAATTATATTAAGATAAGGTTCAAACAATTATATCCAAAAAAAAATTACATATAATTCAGAAATTTATTCGATGAAACGTTAGTAATTTACAAAACACGTTAAATACAATCAATCAACATATTTTTTTTAATTGTGCACAAAGTTCAAAGTAGAATTAATCGAACACGAATAAGAGCGTTCACAAGAAGCTCAATGATTGCTTTTTTTGTATTGTATTTTAAATTTAAAGAACATTTTTGAATTATCTCTAACTACATACTTTAATAAGAGTAATGTGTTTCCATACAAATATAGTGTTCGAAAATAGAACCGCTCCCATCTATGTTTATCACAATAATTGTGTGCTCAGGACGATCTCCCTTTCTTACTACATTTTCGAAAAAATAGACTACTGCTAAGTACTAAATTTCATATACCCGCATTATGAAAAATATATTTGTCTAAGTAAGCTTAAACGTTGGCATTTCGTTTCTGCAAAAATTCCTTTATAGGCCTGCGAATTTTCTGTATACTACTAAAATTTAGCTTTATTCACTAAAGAAATTGTATAAAAATGTTAAGTTAGTGTTTGTACAAAGAAGACTTTTTTGTTAATGCTCGTGCGAGAAGGAACTCTTGCATTAAAATATCACTAAATATAAGTTTTCCAAACATTTTTAATACTTAAATAAATCAATAATTCCAAACAGATTATTGATTCAAAATGCAAAAAAAATATCTCTATTTAGTTAATATATCTACTTAAGATTTTTTTAAAGTTTGGGTTCTTACCTGACATTTGCAATAACGTCTATAGTCGATTTAAAAACTAGGAGAACAGAAGCTAAATGTAACTTTGCTTTAAAAAACTTTTCCCATATATTTAAGTCAATAAATTTAAAAATTAGATCACAGTAGCTATTAAGGACATAATCAGGGAATTTAAAGATTAAAGTAAAATACAGTAGATTCCGCTTAATTGGGAGATCTGTTAATTGGGTATCCGCTCATTTGGAACAAATTTCAAAGAAAGGAATCCAAACTATATATAAATGTATATTATAATCGCTTAATCAGGACCAACAATATTCTATGAATTGATTTGTTTTTTTCGAGTCGCGTCAATATAGCGCCGCTCGTCTCGTCTCGTACAATAGAAACTGATTGTAATTTATCAAACATGGTACCATATGTAGTGATATCATTCGTCTAAAGTCTTACGTCGGAGATGACTATGAAATCAGAAAAGATAAGATTGACGAAGTAAAGTGCCGAGAAAAGTTTTTCAAACAAAATTGCTCTGTTAGACAAAATAAAAAGCCAGCCAATGAATTTGGTTCTCGGGATAAGTATTAACATAAAATGAAGCATACAGTCCACCATTGCAAATCTTATTCCCCCTGATTTTATTGCTAACTTCATAAACGTTTTTCTAAATTTATAAGAGGGGAATGAACCATAGTTAAACGCAATTTTTAATCATGAATCATTATCACCCTCTTGATTTCTAAATATATATTTTTTATTCTGTGTCTTAGCTGATTATATATTTTTGTTAGGTGTGACACAATCTCGTGATGTGTGATTATTGCATCAATGTTCAATGTTATTCTGATAAAATATTTTAAATTGTTTTCCTAATTTTCAAATAGACCATAAGAATACAAAAATAATAAAAAAAAACAAATATAAAACAATATCCTTTGAAAAAATAAATAATAATATAAAAATCACAAAAAAATACATTTCAAAAATATTTTACAATAAAAATTAAGTTTCTCGACCCACCTTAAAAAAACAGCGCAAATAACAAAAATGCAATAATTTTTAAAAAATCATTGGACTAGCAGAAAAACATGCACTCTCAAGTGCAGAATTGTTAGTGGACAAAAAGGTTATTTGTAGTGAAATTTCATATACGCGACTCACAGCCTGGATGAAAATTTCGTTCCTTTCCATTTTACGACTGAATTGGACTACAACTGAAATGTGCGAGTGTAACGAGAAATAATAAAAAATAAATAACAACAAAAAAATTTGTAGGA
This sequence comes from Onthophagus taurus, assembly GCF_000648695.1. Classification (NCBI taxonomy): domain Eukaryota; kingdom Metazoa; phylum Arthropoda; class Insecta; order Coleoptera; family Scarabaeidae; genus Onthophagus; species Onthophagus taurus. The sequence continues at coordinate 130,949 of NW_019280640.1, read as the reverse complement.
TGAAGCAAATAAATAATTAACTAAGAAGTGCTGCCTATATAGCTACAAAAGATAATAAATAAAAGAAAAATATAAACGTGATAAATAACTTATGTAAATACTCCTAAGAAAGTTGGTAACATTTTATAATAAAAATCTAAAAGTCTCATTCTTTTTTGAAACGAATCATGATAATTGAGATACTTTTATGCTATTTCGATTTGATCTATTAATAGGCGATAACAAACATGATCCGCTTAGGTTTGGTAAACATTTTAGGAGACTTTGGAAGTTTGGTGACCTTTGATTCCCGTTTATTGGCACAGTATGTAAATGTAAAAGTTCTTCTAAGTCGCTCTCCCTATAAATTATGAAATATTAATAAAAAATGACAAGTTAAACAATAAATTACGTTAAATTTAAGATTTTAATAGGAGTTTTGATTGTTACATTGACAAACTTCAGAGGGGTTGAGAATTTAAAACAGCATGCATTTTGAGTATACTACTCACCTAGCTGTTTCCAGGTAATTAGTGAAAGCGATGATTCTTGGTACTTCAGAATGTTTAGTTAAATGGCAAAAAAGCTCAGTTTCTCTATTATACAAATAGATAAAATCATTGAGTTGTTTGGCCACAATAGCTGTTCTATCTTTCATTGACAACTTTTGACTTGGAGGCTAAAAATATTTTATAAAAGTAAAAATATTTAAGTTATTTAGGGCCGGTTGTACCACCTCCCGATAAACTATCTAGCGGATAATTACCATGGTTACAGCGGTTTTAAACGCTCTCATTGGCTAAGTGCGCCAATTTATCTATGGAATAAACTTATCGGGAGGTGGTACAACCGGCCCTAAGTGAAACAATTTCCCCCAATAAGATTATGGAAAAATTAAAAACAATCTATAAATCCTGACACGTAATGACTCAAATAGTGACGTTAAACCTGCAATTAAAACACTAGGCCGGGAACTAAAAACATTCTAAGCACTATTATTAGAACTAATATTAGACCTAGTCATTATTTTAAACATCACCATTTGAAGACAGACCACCATATCTAGATAAATATAATAGCTTTGTTCCAACAATCGGTTTGACTCGTTGTGGACTCGTCAAATGTACTCACACAGCTAAATATTGCAATAAAATCCGTTAAAATGTGACGACATTACTTGACATGTACGATTACATTTGACAAGTAACGGACGAGTCGGACCACTTGTTGGAACAAAGCTAATATTAATCATATCTAATTTTATTGATGTTTGATGTATAATTAAATGATTTTGTTGTGCAGGGCCTTTATAAATTTATCAATAGTAACATACCTTAATAGCAAATGGTGATTTTAAATAATTTGATGCTCGCTGTAAAAATTTTAAAACAATTTCAACATGCCCTTCTTCTGTTGGTGAATTTGCAATTCTCTTTAAAATGCAATTAAGATACTGACTAAATGCTTTTCTGATTTCTATGGGGCTATAAAGTATTACATTAAATACAAAAATTAGGTATACACAGTTCAGTACAATATTTGTTGAGTTAAAATTTAAATATTAGCTTTTTTAAGCTACAACTTGATACTAGTTTAGCGGTTAATATAAACGCAGTTAATGTCAAGCTTGGCTCAACAAATACCGTAGGAGGTGTATTTTTTGGTTCACTTTACGTTAATTTTTGTCCATTTTTCACCATATCACAGATTTGTTTCTTCAATTCGGCTGATTCCGACTCGTGTAATGGTTTATGCGGCGGAAGAAGCGTTTTATGCCCTTGAGTTAGTTTCCGTTCATAGCGGTCTTGTCGTTGAAGGGCAATTAAACCTAAAATTATAAATACAAGTAGAAAAATATAATTCAAAAATCAAAAATTTTTAAAGCATTTGGATACCTTTACTATCCAAAGACAAATCTCGTGTTTTATCCAAACTTTTTAAATGTCCTCGATCTAATTTTAATGTACTGCTAGCCATTTCAGGAAATAAGTGATTAAAAAGTAATAAATTCATATTATGTGGTATTTGAATATTGTAATTACTGGTGATGCTACAAGCCATTGGTACTCCTGTTATCGGATCTAAAATTTACAAATATTGGAATTCATACGAAACATCATTAATAATTCTGTTTTAAATGAATCACCTAAATATTGGCCATATTTGCTCCAACTATCAACTGTAGGAAAAATACGAACGAAACCACCCCTACGATCAAATTGAGCCTTAGCCATTTTTATAATACGCTGTTCTTCCTGTGATAAATTTAACGTGCTGGTTGTTAGTCGTCCATGTTGGGATGGAGACGAATTTTTTTTTGGCAACGTATTACTTAGTCCATCAGCAGAGTGCACTCTGTGGTACTAAATTACAAAAGAAATTTTAATTTATAAAGTTAGTTATTTCACATTATCGTTTTACACGAGATTATTGTTACAATAAAAGACAACATCCTTTAAGACTTACCGCATTAAGTTTCATTCTTAAACTATTATTAGTTCTCGAGTTTTTTGATGAAAGTGTTGTTACGCTCATACGAAGCATAGGATCGATGGCCGGAATACCAATAAGAGTTAGCAAATCGGCCAGCATTGCCGATTTCAATCTGACGTCAAGCGGACTATCACATCCTAACGATGGTGATAGATTTATTTCAAGAAGCCAAGGCTTTAAAGTATCATCCACCAGTATATCAAAACCATAAAGTTCTTTCAAAAAGAAAAAGATTATGAAACTCAAAATAAAAAAAATATTCTTTTCCCTGAAGCTGCTATGTTGAACATTTGATATATTTCCGGATTTGGAAGCCAGTTTTACAGTTTCAGGAAAAAATTAATACAATTTAAGTGTGCAGAAAGTCATTTGCAGACTCTAACTTAAACAACTAATATAATTACCAAAACAGTTATTAATGCTTGGAACAAACATTTTACATGCTGTAACTATTGAATTTCCAGACGATAAAATCGATTTTACAACTAAATCTTCAATCTGAGACATTAAATTAGCTGTATCATTACCCATAGCCTTTAAATGCCTTAACAAAGCACTTAAAGTCCATTTATGACCAACATTCTCTGCACTCGGATCATCAGATCTAAAAGAAAACCAAAAAAGATAAAAATGTTATCAAACAAAATCACCAAACTAATCTTAAATTCATACTTTACATAATCACTGTGATACTTATTGATGCTATAGTTGCATAAATGCATACAAGGATTCCATAACGTTTTATGACTAGTATCGTATTTAACAGTAGCAAATCGAACCATTCCTTCTTCATAAATATAAATTATTAAAGGATCAAAACAAGTAACCGCAACGTAAAGTCTTAAATCGCATTTATGGCCCTCGACAAGAAGAGGTTTCGCAACATATTTTGCAACCACGACGGGTTCTTCTAATGGTACTTGATTCGGCGTTTCAACAATATAAATACCTCTCCCGCGACTTGAAGCAACCGGCTTAACAATCCAAGGTCCCTTGGTCCGATGATGAGTCGAGCAAAGATCTTTGTATTCGCTTGGCATAACAAAGGTTTGGGGGATAAAATCAAAATGTTTATACCCTTTCATATGTTGCATTTTCTCAATATTTTTATATAGCCGATCCTTTCTTGTCAATTCGTAAGATCGCGGAAAGTGATTTACTTTTTGATGAGATGCTAAACAACGAAACGTTCCCGGTTTGGGATGCGAACCAGTCCATAAGATGTTAAAATCCGAAGAAGTGGGTATAACTTCGGTTATTCCATGACATTCTAAAAGTTTTGCCAATAATTTTGTTTCAGCTTGTAGGACTTTGTAAGTAATATGGAGTTTATAGGCCGGTTTACTTTGGATGGTGATATCTGTGGCGTTTGCCAAAGCTGAACTTCGGAATATAAGTATTGCATTTTTTGAACCTAAAGGACCACCAATGATCCATGTATCCGGGGACAAAAGATCCTCGTGAGTTAAAGCATCTCTATCACTACAAAGTAAATTGAAGATTTCAATAAATATTGGTAAACATAATCTACTCTAATACAACCAACTTTTTAAAAGCAAAAAATAGTATATTCTAATAAAAAACAATACTAGATTCCATTAAGTTATTTTGTAGGCTTTAAATCAAATTATTTAAAGCCATAATAGAAGCAATTAACCTACTTATTTTAATATTGATGTTCGTATTTTTACGACTCATTCCATGTTAAAGAATGAATAAAAAACAATTTCTAAAAAAGTTTGCAAACAAAACTTTACTTACTAAAAAACTAAATTTGTTAAACGATTTAATTCTTCAAAATTTCGTTTCGAGGCCTTCCGCCCTTTCTTAACCATCTCATCGGCTCACTTATAGAGTAATTTTCGCGAACTAATAGGAAAGGGAAATGAGCTTACCGAGCTAACTAGCACGGGCGGTGCGTGGTAGAACGGCCCCCAAAGCGCAATTTCCCCCCGTCCAAATGAAACCGAAAGAGACCGCTGCCATACATAAATTAACCTAGAATCCACGACCTGATTGCGGTTATCGGAACTTTTGTTTGTCATGAAATCGAGAAATTTCGATGTGAAGGGTTGCGGTTTTATCCTTAATTTAGATTGATTACAATAATAACAAATTGAAAAACTACCATTTCCGGAAAAGTAATTTAATATCATTATTTTGATCAAATTCTGTTCACATCGGGAATTTTTTAGATATGTTAACCGCTGGAAACTTTTTATACCACATTTAAGTCGACTGGAGCTTTAAAATACTTGGAAAGTTTACGGTTTCAAAGTGTCGCGTGTTTACAAAGTTTTAAACCTCGTGACGAACATGTCGTCGTCTACTAGCCAAGTTCTCGTCGCGTTTCAAATAGTTTATTGGTAAAACACACGTTTAAATAAAAACTTCCGTATATATCATAACATTAGTTATACTATTAACGATTTATAAACAACTTTAAAGACTTGTACTTTACACTAAAACTGTTAACGAATTAAGGGGGGAAATACATTTAGAACTTTCAAAAAATTCAAAATATCTTTTTTTCATAAAAATGTTCCTAACGTTTTAAGAATGTCATAGTAGTGAAATATTAAAGCGAAATTTTAAGTACTTTCGATGTAATAGCCCCTGTCCCGTTCTGCAGCGCGCTTCATCGAGATGTATAAAAACATATATCAACAATTTATGTATGCAGTAAACAGTAGTTAATGACGTAAATGTTTGAAGTTCTTAATAAAAAAAAATCCTGAAAATGTATCTCCCCCCTTAAACAGATGGTACATCCACATGGCCAAATTGTATAAACATTCTTCCAAGTTGAAAAGAATCAGAAATAAAATATCTTTAGATTTAAAATTTCTCTGATTTTTCAAATTATTTAATGTTCTATTATCTAATGTTAGGATTTCAAAAAAATTATGACATTAAAGAATCATGCACACAACTTTAATTTTAGAATAAATTAAAACAGCATATGTGAACGTATAAATAACAGAAGTGTAAAAGTCTTACTGTTTAAAATAGATTAACTTAAAGTTATTGTATGCAAAATAGTATCCATATATTGAAATAATTAATGAATTAAAATATATAGTCTATTTTCTATTGAATTTGTCAACATTATTAGCTTAGTTGTGTCATTTTATTTCTGCATTATATTTTTTCAACAAACAGCGATTTTCATCTATAAATTTTGAAAATTTTATGAATCACTTTAATATGTTAACCAACACTGAAATTTGTTTCTACTAAAGCATGAACTACATCTATACAACTCCAAGAATTGGTAATAAATGTTAAATAAAATAAATAAAAATTGTAAAAGTGAAGGCTAATGCAATACTTATAAACTTTCTAAATCAGTCTAGCATAAAAAGTAATATTATTAAACAAAATGTGAATTGGTATTTGTATAAAAATGCAACCTTGACATGGTACACCTTATTTAGATAAAAAATACTTTCAAATTGCTACAAAAATAATCTAATGAATTCTAAATATCTACCACAAATCAGACAAGAATGCCAAAGAAAAATTGTAAGCTAAGAAACATTTTTAAAAATCTTTTTATAACCTTTCACCGAACTGTGATTCATCTTCATTACTTGAAACATAGGATTCGGAAGCGTTCCATAGGTCACACTTCCAAAGGACAGAGGAGTTAGGACGAGGAGTGAAAATACTGCAACAAAGTGTCAAACACGCAATATACAAATAAAACCTTAAAAGTTACCTCTTAATTGTAGTTGATGTATCTGTCGTTGCGGGTGAAGATAAGTCAGTATCAGATTTAGACGTAGTTTTCGACTCGGTAGGTTCTTTGATCGGGGCTTGATTTTGTTCCATTTTTAACTGAAATACTATCAGAAGATGTTAAGCAGCGTGCTACATAAATTTTAGGTTAGGATCTAGCGGCGGCATAATTTTGAGTAAAACCGATTCAACTACGTTTACTTACATTTGAATGGGTAAAATAATCACATCATCACGAATAGGTATTGAATGAAACTGAATGGACTGGAATTTTGACAAAACTTCAAATTTTTAATTTTTAACAAGAGGCCATTTTGTTTTGTAGCAGTCGGTAAATGAGGGAGTGTTGATGTCACGTGACGTGTATTTCCGACAACGTCCGCTGATGGAGCTTTCTCTTTGACAGGTGACGTGGTTTTTGGTGTGTTGGAACTATGAAATAAACAGAAATTGTTAATCAAAACGTTTAATTACTTAGTTGAAATTACCCCGATTTTGTAGTCAATAAAAGTAAGTATATAAAAATCTTTTTTACTAGAATTTATAATATTAATTTATTAGATGACTACATACGAGGAATATATTCAATCTAATGAAGATCGAGATGGAATTCGATTTACATGGAACGTTTGGCCATCCAGCAGAATTGAAGCGACGCGTTTGGTTGTTCCACTTGGTTGTCTTTATCAACCCATAAAAGAAAGGGCTGATTTACCACCTATACAATATGATCCTGTACTTTGTTCACGAACCACATGTCGAGCTATTCTTAATCCTCTTTGTCAAATTGATTACAGAGCTAAATTATGGGTTTGCAATTTTTGTTTCCAAAGGAATGCGGTAAGAATATTTATTAATATTTTATAAATAAAAATTAGTCATATTAATTATTAACCTAATTAAAATTAATTGTTAAAGCTAGAAGGTTTATATTTCGAATTGATATTATTCTAATTTAATTAGTTTCCCGCACAATATGGAGCGATCTCAGAACAACATCAACCAGCAGAATTGATGCCAATGTTTTCAACAATAGAATATATAATAACAAGAGCAAACTGTCTCCCCCCAATTTTTCTCTTGGTAGTTGATACTTGCATGGATGAAGAAGAACTAGGAGCTTTAAAAGATTCCTTACAAATGTCACTAAGTTTAATGCCGCAAAATGCACTTGTTGGCTTAATAACTTTTGGTAAAATGGTTCAAGTACATGAATTAGGTACAGAAGGATGTAGTAAATCATATGTTTTTCGTGGCACCAAAGATCTTTCTGCCAAACAAATTCAGGAAATGTTAGGCATTGGAAAAGGAACCTCCATGCCACAACAACAACCCATGCAACCTGGAAGGCCACAACAATCACTCCCACCAGCTAATAGATTTCTACAACCGGTGTCAAATTGTGAAATGAACCTAACTGATTTAATTGGCGAATTACAAAGAGATCCATGGCAAGTTTCTCAAGGAAAGCGACCGCTTAGGTCAACTGGAGCTGCTTTATCAATTGCTGTTGGTCTTCTTGAATGTTCTTATGCTAATACTGGAGCTCGTATCATGATGTTCCTTGGAGGTCCATGTTCTCAAGGTCCAGGTCAAGTTTTAAATGATGATTTGAAACAACCCATCAGATCACATCATGACATCCATAAAGATAATGCCAAGTATATGAAAAAGGCAATTAAACATTATGAAATGTTAGCAATGAGAGCTGCTACTAACAGCCATTGTGTCGACATTTATTCTTGTGCATTAGATCAAACTGGTTTGATGGAAATGAAACAATGCTGCAACTCGACGGGCGGTCATATGGTTATGGGAGATTCCTTTAATTCTTCTTTATTTAAACAGACTTTCCAAAGGGTTTTCGCTCGTGATCACAAAAATGAATTAAAGATGGCTTTCAATGGGACACTTGAAGTGAAATGTTCCAGAGAATTAAAGATACAAGGTGGAATTGGACCATGTGTTTCATTAAATGCCAAGAGCCCTTTGGTCTCTGATACAGAAATTGGAATGGGAAACACTGTGCAATGGAAAATGTGCGCATTTATGCCTAGTACAACATTTGCTTTATTTTTTGAGGTTGTTAATCAACATTCAGCTCCTATTCCGCAAGGCGGAAGAGGATGTATCCAGTTTATCACACAATATCAGGTATTTATATAGGGTATTTTATTTTATAAAATTAACATTTTTTAAATTCTAAGCATTCAGCTGGCCAGAAACGTATTCGTGTAACAACAATTGCCAGAAATTGGGCAGATGCAACAGCAAATATTCATCATATAAGTTCAGGTTTTGATCAAGAAGCCGCAGCTGTCCTTATGGCAAGAATGGTAGTTTATAGAGCTGAAACTGATGATGGACCGGATGTTTTAAGATGGGTAGATCGTATGTTAATACGCTTGGTATGTAAATTATATAAAAAAACACTTTTTTCTCATAAATAAATCTATTAATCATATTTTCAGTGTCAAAAGTTTGGTGAATATAATAAAGATGATCCAAACAGTTTCCGTTTGGGTGAAAACTTCAGTCTTTATCCTCAATTCATGTATCATCTTCGTCGTTCGCAATTTCTCCAGGTTTTTAACAATTCCCCGGATGAAACGTCATTTTATCGACACATGTTAATGCGAGAAGATTTAACACAATCTTTGATTATGATACAACCGATTTTATATAGTTATAGTTTCAATGGTCCTCCTGAACCAGTTTTGTTGGACACAAGTTCTATACAACCTGATAGGATTTTGTTGATGGATACATTTTTCCAAATTTTAATTTTCCATGGAGAGGTAAATTTGTTATATTTCTTGATATACATATAAATGATTCAAGTTTTAATAAGGAAGCCTTACAAAGCAAGGACGTAGTACTTATCAAACCTTAGATTATTTGTAGGTTAACAATCTTGTAAACTACAGTCCCTAGCCAAAGCTTTGGTTATTACACTATTTTTGCTGGAATTCAACTGAAATATTTTTTTTTATATTTGAACTAGAACTAGAAGCTTTTGAAAGCCATGTTGCATTCTTTATCAGAAACAAGTTCGAAGTATTCGAAATATACAACACCTTGGCGCTGAATAACAAATAAACCTAGAATTAATATTAACACTAACAGTAGACATAGAACTAGAAACTTTTGGATGCAGCTGTGCGTCTCCCAAGATTGCTAAACTCTTCGAGTTTTGACCTGGTTGTAGGTCTACTGTTAGTTTTAATAATAGTGCAACTGTTAATTCTACTTTTAGTTCAATAAAAGATATAAACATTCTAGAAAATTAATACATTTTTGTTAACAAGTGTTCACTTTGAACTAATTTCTGAACAAATTTTCAACATAGCATTCAAAACGTCAAACACTTTTTCAGAGGACGCACAGCATAACCTGAAAATGTCTAGTTCTAGGTCTAGTGATAGTGTTAAGTTAACCCTTCCTCTGTAAACCTGGGTATTTCCTGCCCGCACTACAACTGTTTAGGCAAATAATTTCTTCATTTGTATAAATAAATATGTAGGCAAAAATAAATTTTGCGATAATTTTATGATTGATTTATCAAGTTGAAGGTTTCGAACATTATCATGAATTGTGTATAAAATTTATTGAGTGCATTAACAGGATGAAAAAACGGCCGACCCCGAAAGACCCACCTTTACAGACGGAAGGTGCTAAAAAACCGCTTACAGACGAAGGGTTAATTCTTGATTCAGCTAAACATAAAATCTTCATATCAGACCAAGTATTAAATATGCTTACAAGCAACTTGTACGATTATTTTTTTTCCTAACACATCTTGCGCGGGCACTTTGCCGCCAAAGTCTTACCGTGTAGCGGGCATAATGTGAAATCGGCGCAAAACGACTTTAGTCACTTCTCGCGCTAGATGCGTTAATAATTTTCTTATGATTCTAAGACAACCTTACAAATGATTATAATTTATTTTTTACAGACAATAGCTCAATGGCGTAGTCATAAATATCAAGATATGCCAGAATACGAAAACTTCAGGCAGCTGTTACAAGCGCCTGTAGATGACGCCCAAGAAATTTTGTTGACTAGATTCCCAATGCCTAGATACATTGATACGGAACAAGGGGGTTCTCAAGCGAGGTTTTTGTTATCTAAAGTCAATCCAAGCCAAACTCATAATAATATGTATTCGTTTGGAGGTGTGAGTATATTGTTAAATTGGTTTTTTGTTAGTGAATAGTAGAATTGTAAAAGGTTATGCAAAAAATTGGTAGGTAAAATAAGGTTTAATAACAGCATGTTTTTGTGAATACTACATCATAAAACATTTTTATTACACATATAAAATAGAATTATTTGAAATGTGTTTTATGGCTAATGTATTTTTTATTGATATGTTTTAGTTACTAGGTTTTTTTTGCATGTAAATGAATGTTTTTTTTATTTTTCATATTTGTTCGGACAGGGTATGCCAGGCACAATGACGTCAATGGTACAGTACACAATTTTATGATTAGTAACTGTGCTTATTTCTCACATTACTAACTTGTTTTTCCATTTTGCTGTTATAAATTAACATTTTCCACGCTACTATTTTATGTATCCTTAATAACAATAAACAACGATACTAATTCTATGTATTTATAGGATGGAGGAGCACCAGTTTTAACAGATGACGTTTCCCTTCAAGTATTTATGGATCATCTAAAAAAATTAGCTGTCTCTTCAACTGCTTAATTTTAAAGAATAAGAAGTTTTTATATAACTTGTGGTTAAATTAGAATTATATGAACAATTAACTCAAAAAATACATTATTCATTTTCATATTTTATTTTGTAAAATAATCTGCTTAGCAAATACAATAAAATATTATCTGGTACTGTAATTTGGTCTGTTATTTACATTGTATACCTACGTAAATGTTAACATTAAGCTTTGGTTAAGGACATACATATTTTTTAAAAATACTGCAATTAATTATGCGGCAATCTTAGGATACACTACTTTTCACACATAATTTATATTATAAGATTTGTAACTTTATAGCATTAATTCAAGAAGCGAATGCTCATTTTTTGTTCAACATCTGTTCGTTGTAAAGCCTTACAGAACTCTTCAAAAGAAATCATTTGATCTCCATCAATATCTGCTTCAGAAATCGTACGTTCTGCAATACTTGTTAATTGATCTTCGCTAATATTTTCGCCAACCATCATGTGCAAAATCGCCAATAGTTCATCCTTCGATATTAGATCGTCATTATCCAAATCATACATTTTAAAAGCAACTAAAACAAAAAGATATAATTTTTAGGGTAACATAACCTCAAAATTTTCACATACATTTCAATTTTTGTTCCCTTGAATTCAAAGTATTCTCCTTATTCTTTTTAATCGGCCTAAAATGAGCCAAAACATACAAAAACTGTCTAAAATTTACTCTATCATTGAAATCATCCACTTGAAAGAAAGAATTTACAATTCGTTCACCCAAGGGGTTAATAGCAATTTCTGGTATCCTCAACAAATCATCACGACTCAAAGTACCGCAGTCCCCACGGTCTAAAGATGTAAATCTCGAATATAAACGTTCGATTTGATTAGGCGTGACTAAAAAAATCAATTTCACATAAATTTATATTGTTTCAATTTATAGGTTAGTTTAAGTACTTACATCCAGTTTCTTGTTGAATTTGTTCAATTTCTTCTTGTCTCAATAATAGCGATGATCGATTTCCCATCTTTACGGTTCTAGAGGTGACAGATAACTAAATATTTTTCCTTTAAAACAGATACATAAATTGACCTTGAAAATTACTCGTATTTTTTACGTAATTGTAGTGAGTCGTTGAGTATGTCAATTTGGTTGCAATGCACTTGGATTTAAAAATTTTATCGATTATACCTTTGACATAAATTGTACTTTGGCTTTTAGTTTTTTGATAAGTCAGTACTTAAAAACATTTTTTTTAATGTGCTTTTATTATTTATATATTAATCAACAAAAAAATAAATTGTTTCAACATTGAAGTTTGAAGGGGGCTTCTGTATTAATTACTATACTCATTGAGATAATTAATCTTTTAATTAAATACGGTTTAAATTGGTATAGAAACTTGGAATATGTACAAGTGGTCCAAATTCCTTGCAATTGCAGCATTTGAATATTTTAAAGATATTTGTTTGATGTGGAGTTATTTAAGTTATTGATTTGCACTTGTTTTAAAGAATTCTTTATTGTTAAAAAAATTACACTTTTTAAAAGTTATCGTTTTTGTCTTTTTGTTTCTAATTCCAGAATTAATCGATCAACTTCTTGAATACTATAAATTCGTTTTTTCTTAAAAGATTTGTTGGTTGTATTTTTCTCCTAAAATATCAAAATAAAATAAAAAAAAAATCCAAAAAAACGTTATTCACCCAAAATTGAATGTATTCGGGGGAAATTGATTCCAAATATAATAAACGGTTTTCTAATTCTTTTAATCGGATATAAATACTTCTTGGAACTGGTGTAGTTAAACTCAATTGACTCTCCAAGTTTTCAATTCTTTCATCGACACCATTTTTAGGAATATATTTTGTTAGATAATCAGAATTTGTTTGGTCTCTATTGTAAGTGTTGTAAACACGATTTACTATAAACAAATTATAATTAACTATATTCGTAATATTCGATTATGTATACCCTGTAAATGTCCTTTGGAATCTTTTCTTTTTATTAAAACAGAATCAACTCTTGCACAAGAAGTTTCTTCATCGTCACCACTCGCAGTTTTTCGACAAAAATCTCTAACGTTACATCGATTTATTTCATTACGTTTCCTTTCAATAAATTTATCAATACGTTCCTCAACTTCCTTTTTCGAACATTTAATTTGTATCAAATGTGATGGCGTGGTTGGTACAACCACATCTTGTTTAACTACATTTAAATTCAATTCTGGTTTATCGGAAGTGTTATTTAATAAGGGAGGTGTATCTATAATTTACAAAAATATATCATCAACATTGTATTTTAAAATATATGAGTATCTATATAAAAATAACAAAAAATTGAAATCAAGTTTTATTATTAAGTATGTCTTGACCACGCACATTCTTTATTTTCTTTCCATACAGGTTCAAGTCCACCCTCGTAAACCTCTTTTTTCCAAATTGGAACTGTTTTCTTAACTATATCTATACACCATTGAGTTGCTTGTAAAGAATCTTCACGATGTGGTGATGAAATAGCTATTATTATACTAGCTTCTTTTACAGGAACTTCCCCGACTCTAAAATAATTATTTTAATTTTATTTTAAATAAAGAAAAATTAGTGAAAGAATTACCGATGAAAAATTGCTATATTTACAATTTGCGGCCATTTACCTCTCATATCTGAACAAATTTTCTGTAAAGATTTAAAAGCCATATCTTCGTAAGCTTCATATTCAAGTTTAACAACAGTTTTTCCTTCAAAATTATCTCTTGTCGTCCCCATAAACATCGAAACAGCACCACAATCAGGAGACAGAACCAAACTGTTAATGTCTGCAACTGATAGTGGTTCTGCAGTAATTTTTAAATAATCCATTGTTAGCCACCACTCAATGGAGGAATAATTGCAAGAATATCACCCGTTTTTAATTCCAACACACTATTTTCATCTATAAGTTGTTCGTTAAGTGCTAAGACTATATTGTCTTTAATTGCTACTAAGTTAAATTGATTAATGAGAGCTTCGAAGAGATCTTTATAACTTAATGAATTGGAGATTGTTAAAAATGATTCTTTTCTATTCGCCAACTCTTTAGCTTTTGCGAAAAAATATACACGAACGGTTACGTTCATTACTTCTTTTGATTACTTTCTCGAACATTACGTTTATTTTACGTAATCCTAACAGCAAAAAAAATTGAACAACAGGTCACTACCAGTTAATCATAGATTTTGGTATTGTTATGTTGGCAACAAAATCGTTTCTGATTTAAAAACGTCAAAAACCTAACCTCATTTTTATATTTCAAAATAGTGACATCTATAAACCAACTTATTAAAAACTTTAATATATATTTTACTACAAATTTATTTATAAAAAAAATGATTTAAGAAGGAATATTGTTACATGATTTAAATAATTAAGATGATAATTATTCAAATGGTAATTAACTATTTATTAAAGAATTGTAGTAAATTAATAGATTTTTTTTACTAAGCAGTTTCTATGGAAACGAACAAACAATCTTCTTTCAACCATGGACAAGTTGCAAAAACCTCAGATAATATGCCACGTAGAAAAAGTGGCAAACTATTCAATAAACGATGTGAAGTGGATTCCGTCCTCAGCAAAATTCGTATCCATCGGCGGTAATCCAAACGGAACAGGGATAATTGAAGTGTATTGTCTTGGCGGTGATGGTGTTGAAAGAATCAGCGAATTCTGCAAAAAAGAACACTTCAAATGCGGAACATTTGATGCTTCCAGCTTAAACAGTAGACATTTAGCCACCGGGGATTATACCGGTCGTTTACAAGTTTGGTAATTGACGAAAACATCCACTTTTAAATAAATTAAATCAATATTTATTTTAACAGGGATTTAGAAGATACTTTACTTCCAATTTATAAAACCACTAAACATACCAGTGTTATTAATTGTATTGATGGTGTAGGAGGAACTAGCACGGGTTGTGGAGCTCCTGAAATTGTTACAGGATCGAAAGATGGTAAAATAAATAATTATTATTTTAAATAAAAATATAAAAAGTGAAGTAATAAATAAAAAAATCCCTGCTTCACCAAAAAGCATTTTTTTTTAATTAAAGGGAATGTCATGGTTTGGGATGTACGTCAAAAAGATATTCCCGTAGCTAAATTTGGCCCTGCCGATGGTGTAACAGGAAGAGATTGTTGGTCAGTAGGTTTTGGAAATTCCTACAACTCGGAAGAACGTGTAGTAGCCGCGGGTTATGATAACGGAGATATTAAAATATACGATTTAAAAATGATGAACGTGAGGTGGTCCAAATGTGTTAAAAATGGAGTTGTTGGTTTACAATTTGACCGAAAAGATATTCCAATGAATAAGTTGGTTGCCGCTACATTAGAATCGAAAATTTATCTGTTTGATACGAGAACTCAACACCCAAAGAAAGGATTTGCTCAACTTTCTGAAAAAGCACACAATTCAACAGTTTGGTTAGTTAAACATTTACCACAAAATCGAGAGATTTTTGTTACAACTGGGGGAGCAGGAACATTATGTTTGTGGAAATAGTAAATTAGAGAAATATGTGAATTATTGAAATGTGATTAATAGATAATTTTTTTAGCAATTACCCTGATAAAAGAGTTGATAAAGATGGTGATGGAATCCCTGTTGGAATAATCGGCGAATTATCACCATTACAAAATAGCACGTTATCATCCCAACCAATTAGTGGTTTTGACTGGTGTAAAGATAAAATTGGTTTATCCGTTTGTTCATCTTTTGATCAAACACTACGGGTGTTAATAACAACCAAACTTCATCTTTATTAAATTTTAAAACTAAAATCTTATTTTTTATTCAATAAATAAGTTATTTACATAATATATCATCTTTTTTCTTATACATGAAACTTACTAGGATCTGTAAATTTGGCGGTACAAATATAAAATAATGTTGGAACTGGAATTAATAAAATAAGTAAGGCGTGATCTGTTGGATTTGTAAGTTGAGTTATTGATATTATCCCATAAGCATGCATTATCCAATGACCTATTACTATTATCATATTTCTTGGCACTAAAACGGTCGTTATCATCAAAGATGCTGCGGATTGATCCAATTTTTTTGCGAAATGTGACGCACATGAAATTACAGATAATATAACTATTAAATAAGGGAATGAATAATCTAAAAAATATTATAAACAACTTCTGAAACAATAAATTCATTTAATATTTACATAATAATCCTCCAATAAGTGCATGTACGACCATTAATATTGGTATAAAATACATTGCAGCATATACCGACATTTTACTTTGCATTGGATAATATATTCTACATATCCAAGGTCTTATTAGTAACATTGAAAATAGTGCACAGACATGAAATACAAAAACTATTGTATATCTAGAAAAAAAACATTTTAAGAACAAATATATACAGAGTGTATCTGAATGACTGCAACAAACTTCAAGGGGTGATTCTTTAGTGAATTTTAAGGGTACTTTAATATATGAACCATGGGCGACTTCGGCTCCCGTAAGGAGCTACGCCCCTCCAAAAATGGCGAAAAATTATGGTTTAATTTTTTTTTCTCGAGAACTATAAACACCAGGAAAATGAAATTTGGGAATTAAATTTAGCTCATAATAGGTATAGCTTATTTGTACTTTCAATATTCCCTTCTAAGTTACTAAGCCTAACAACCCAAATTAACGTTTTTCTCAGAAATTATTAAATTTTCCAAGAACATCAGGGAGACAAAAAAGTTTTAGAATATTTTCATCTATCTAAATCAAATTTTTCCAATGTATTTATCATATTCATAAAAAAAATCTAGGCATAAATTGAACGGGGGTGGTTACGTTTAATAGTTTAGAAGGGTAGGTTGAAAGTACAAAAAGGGTCAAAACGTGCCCTATTATGAATTAAACATATTCCCCAAATTTCATTTTCCTAGCGTTTATGGTTTTTGAGAAAAAGAAATTACACCAAAATTTTCCGCCATTTTTGGAGGAATGGTTCATATATCAAAGTACCTTTAAAGTTCACTAAATAATCACCCCTTGATGTTTGTTGCAGTCATTCAGATACACTTGTATAATTATAATCTTAGAAGGTGAGTTATAATAAATAGGAAATCCCAGAAATTGAGTTATTATACATGGAAATTTCATTTTGACATTATTACTACATACCATGATTATTTCTTTTATTTAAGAACTATTTACTATTACACTAATAGTTTATACTGCATAATATTCAATTGATTCATATAAAAGTAGTAATCATTTAAAAGAGTTGATAAACAGCTCCAACAATTGATAAAATTTGTTAAAGTTAACAGTGCTATAATGCAGTTACAACTTTAAGTACTTTGATAGGACGAAGGGAGGTGTACTGCATCAATTAATAGACTAATAACATAAATCAATTAACATAAAGAGCTTCATAATAGAGTGATATCAGTTAAACTAGGTACAGCAACTTTCCTTTCTCAAGTTCCTAAAATCAGAATGACACAGATTACACCGACATGCATTCTGGATTTAAACAGTACACCAAATAAGATCAAGGTTAGAAAATAGTAGAGTTGGCAGTGCTATTAGGGGTCAAGGAGATATAAAGACTTTATTTTGTAAAAGAACAATAAAAAGAAGCACAAAACAAACAGCAAGCTGTTAAACAATTGTTCCAACCTATTCAGAGGTATATGTGGCATTTAAGGAACATTTCGCATACATATACATATAAACATAGTGAAAAACAACCTGTCTGTTGATGAAATCCTAATCCGTACAAATTTCTCCAGATTACTGCCGTAAATGTAATGATCAAGTGGAATCAGCACATTGTGAATTCATACATATATCGCCATTTCTTAATTATATGTTAGTTTCAATTAGTTTTCATTATTACATACATTATTTCTCAATAGAACACATTAATGTTTTAGTGGATGGGTTATCCACTCAAGAACTAAATGATGTTTTATCTTATATTCACATACATATATAAAAAAATTGCAAGCAGGGACAACAACAAGCTTCCACTGGTGGACTCTAAAGTTGCAGAAGACCTCCAAGATTATCCCTATCCCGACGAAAACCAAAGCTTTATATTTTGGGTATATTTGGAATCATCAACAATTTTTTACTTTCTTCAAATCGGGAGTCTTACAAAAAGGCATTTATCAAAATGTCAAATTTGATTTTCTTAATTGATATCAAACATTTTATAAGGAATATTTAGGTTTATATGTTGAGGAGTTAATAGATTTCCTATTCTTTACGAGTCACCTTAAATACATAATACTTACAAAGGATACACAGCTTCTTGAGTACAATAAATTTGTTTTTCATAATTAGGACTGGGATTTTGCCACAATGTATACCAATCGGCTAGATTTCTCACTTTACAAATATTAATTTTGAATTCACCTTGCGGATGCATTAAAAGTAAAGAAACTATCCCAGAAATTATAACTTCTAATATAGCTGTTGTGTGTAAAATTATAATAGCTTTATTAAACCTATAAATGAAAATATTATTAATACTATTCTGGAAACATAAGGTTCATTGACATACCTCCGACGCATAATAACCATATCGATAAATGACAAATGTAAAACTAAAACTAAAAGTACATTAAACCCCAAATAGAACCAGTCGTAAAATGTTGGTGTATCCAAACAAGGTTCACAAAGAAAATTAGTGTCATTACGTCGAGATCCCCTGGGACAAGCTCCACAGTCACTCAGTTTTCCATCAGGAAGTAATGTTCTGCCGCAATAATAACCAGGGCAAGTTGTATCAGAATAAGACATTTTATTTCAAATACTTTAATTTAAAAATTAAATTCTAAACGTTTAGCAATAAATGTAGTACGTAAAATATACATCAAACATTTGAGAGGGCTTTGTAAGTTGATCAGTTTTTATAAAATATAATCCACATAACATTGATAATAAAATAGCCATTAAATAACGACACCAATAATCTAAAAAGAATCTTTAATTAAATTGACGATTTAACATATTAAAAAATACACATTAAACTTACACGAACAAACGGCTCTTTAACGTTGACGTTTGACAATTAATTTAGGTTATGTATCTGTCAAACATTTGATAATAGTAAACGCCATACATTTTCAAGGAGATCTGTTTGTCAGTTCTGTAACGCTGTCGCGCGATTGGTCAGTCCAGGGGAATATTGAAACCCAATTGGACAACGTGAAACAATTGAGCGTACTTTTACGTTTAGAAAATTTTCTGGCAGATTGTTTTTGACGTTTCACCGTTTAGTTTGCGCTTAAAAATTATCGGGTGAATTTCCGGCCCTATCTCGTGCCGAAATTTGTGTCTCCTAAAGTACATTGTGGCCGTTGCGTAATTGTATTGATCCACGCAGTACCCCCCCATCTATTTTCAGCCCAAGGTACTTTACGGCATCGAATGCGAAAATTATTGTAAAAAAATCGCAAATCAACGCGTATTACAGTGCCGTTTACGCATCGGTAGTGATCAGGACTGTATTAACGATAATAACGATGGTCTGTTGGGGTGCAGAGGGCGGAGAACCTATCGAAAACGACGTATTTGTGATGTTGTAACCAGCTGATGGCGGGTGAATATAGTGTATTCGTTCGGTCGCCCGTTTAGTGCTAGAAAAGTGTTTTTTTAAATCGTCTTTTCCGATCTATTAAAATATATTCGTTTTCAATTTGGGCGATTTCTTCGGGATTTCTATTCGGCACAGGTGGCAGAACTCGGCCGGCTTTTAGTTCTTTTTTTGGGCGTGCACACACACACGCACACACCTTCTTATTCGACGGTACCCATTGATATTTTCGCGTATCATTCATAAAAGTGTGCGAAATAGGAAACTGACGGGATACGCGGCCGAAAATTAATTTCAAATAAATAAATGAAAATATGCGAACGGTGTCCATTTGACGTGACCGAAGGCGGCGTTTTTGCGATGCAGAAGACCGGCGCCGGGTATTCTTTATGTAAATAGGAGCTTAACGGGCCTGTTTCGATTCTTATTTAACCATTTGAAAAAACCACGGACATCACAATGTCGACGACGGCGTTCGTCGATAGAATCGACCCGTTCGCCAAACGGTCGCTCAAAAAGAAAACGAAAAAGTCGCAGGGCAGCTCGAGGTACAGGAACTCACAGGACGGCGAACTGCAGGCTCTTCCTCCGCTCAAAGGTAAGCCATGACCTATACCCCTCCAACAAAGAACGTCAGAATTCCCCCAAATTATTCTCAACATAACCTCTAAACTTTGACCCCGAAAATACTTTTACATCCTATTCATCCATCAATCTTCTAATCCCTTTTTAACTTACATTTTTTAAACTATTTAAACGTTTAGAATATCTATTGTTTTCTTCCCTTAGGGTCATCCTATTAAATCGTTTTATTTCAAAAAAAAATCTAATTGATTACTTTCTAATCGCTATTTATCACAGTCATAGAGAAATACAAGTGTCTTAGCTGTATTATATGTTATTCTTAGAGATATCAACATAAATAAAATGATGTTATACATACGGAGTGTCCCAAAATAAACTCAAGAGAGGCATTGAAACTGAAAGGAACAAAACAAACCAGCTAATATTTCCAATCCTGGTGGTGACCAATCCTAGTGATGTTAAGCATTAAGCGGTAACCATGGCAACAGCCATCACTTAACCTAACATTCAATAGGAAGTTGTTAAAGTTAACACTAAATCTTCAATCTTTTTAAATAAATAATTCGGTTAGTATTCTTTTATTGCCTCTTATAGTATAGATACTGTGGCAAACTGATGTTAGAAATCAAGTCAGTTATTTTCCATGTTTCATTAGTTACCAAAATGTTGTTATTATTATTATTCTTTGACAACCAAAATAAAAACTAGTCAATCGATAAACTTTTATCTATAAAATAAAATTATAAAAAGGATAAATTAAATCTATTTGATTTAATTTCCTTCAGATATCATTATATTATTATTGGTTTATCTAGTCTTATTGGTCTATCAGTTTATCTACAAATGTTGCTAATTAGTTTTGTACTAGTTCTACTAATTCTCTATAGTAGTAATTGATCGGATCTAAAATCCTGGTTCGATAAATGATTTGAGTTATTGTAGTGACACTTCATCAATTGGTTTATTTAAAAATGTCAAGTTTTGCCATAAAAATATTTGTTATAGTTTATTAATGTTATTATGAATTTTTACATTTACAATATTAGTTGAAGAGTAGTTTAGGTAAGTATTTGACAGAACTAAGATTATAAATTTCGTGTTATATGGAACATTTTGCTATAAATTGCATTGCCACTCAATTTTACCATCTTCCTGTAATCTTTTCAGGGGTTACATAATCTTTGGGTGTAGATTGGTTTAGTCAGAATTTTATCATTCGATGGGCAGAATTGAAAATAGTAAATGTATAATACAGCTTAACTATGTCAAAGGCGCATGTATGCACAGTAAAGTACATCAAATCGATCAATTTCACCCATTCGTATACAATTATCTTTGTTGAGTATTGTGTACAGATAAAATGAACCTTGCTGTTTACAATTCAGACACAATATAGACAAGAAACAATGTAAAATTATACATATACATACAAAGTAATTAATAAATGTTAAAATTCAGTCTATAAAATAATCCACACTGTGTTAACTGTAACCAACAGTGAATTTTGTGACATTACGCGATATCCAATGGTTGTCGGTGTATTTAATAACACGCATATGTATTTTTAAATAGATTTGGAATTATTTCAATTAATCAGTAAATTATATCAACATAGTAGTATAATCTATTGATTAACTGGTTTAGATCGCGATTTGTGAAATTTGTCTTAAATAAGCGTATGCTCCCTTTTATCTTATGTTTCAATTAAGCGGAATTCAACCAATACAAATGAAGTTTTGTGAAGTGTTTTAGTTCAAATATTAGTACGTAATAAAAAGACTTAATTCTTAATGTTACTTTTAGCTACTGAAATTTAATTTCTGAGTTGTAGGTATACACGTAAATATTAATTTTAATTTATACAGTTTTTTCATTTATATTTAATTAACACTTTTAAAATTTAATAAACCGCCTTTCAAAGTCAAGCTCGTTTTATCGATAAAAAGAAAATAAATACTTATTTAATTAAACTATAAATATATGTAGAGTTTATCAGAAAATATGAGATTGAAAGCTGGTTGATATAAAAACAAAATGTTCGGCCTCGATTAGCAATTGTAATTTGACATAACCTATAAACTTTGACCAATATAAATTATTGGACGGATTTTATTCCGTGTCTATCAATTGCAACGGGTATTTACTATCGGTTAGTTTTAAGTATATTTTGTTTGGAGTTGTAGTTCGACTTAAAAACGAATCTACAAAGATTAGAGTATTATCAGATCAGAGTATCAGTATCAACCATAACTTAGGCAGGGTTTAAAACACGATGATTAATCAAAAAGTACTAAGTAAAAAACTGGTCGATTGTCGATATGGCTCATCTGTGCAACCTAATCTAATCGAGGAATTTTAATACAAAAGAAAATTCAATCATACCAAAAATTTACTATTCGTTAAATAAGTAATTTTAACATGTTATTATTTTTTTAATATTTGAGATAGTATAGCGTATTACAATGACAATAACCTTGAAGAGTTTTTTAACGTGTTGCCAAATAATCTCTTGACACGATTCGTAAGTTTGAGGTCAGTTTTATAGGGTTAACACTATAAAACAAGAAACGTATAAAAAACTTAACAACATAAGAATAAAATATGATTCATTAAAAAAAATTTGACAAAAACGGTTTTACTTTGGGAAATGATTATTTCGTTTAAAAATAATGGTTTAGTACAAGGTTTATGTTGTTTTGGTTCGATTACGTTTAGAAATCATTAGTTTTAATTGGTTCCATTTACAATTAGAAATTTACCAGGTAATAATAACTTTTATTTTAATACTTAGTCAGAAAACATATATTAGATTAGATTTAAACTTATACTTGATAATGTGTTTATCAACACTAAAAATTGAATGTAAACAATTCAATTTAAAATTTTATATTACCTTAAATTGGTAAAAATAGTAATAGATTATAAGTAGAAACGTAAACAATAAAGATGGCACAAGCGTTTCAAATCATTTATGCGATGCGTGTAAACAACTAAAAACGTATTAGTTATCAACTGGATCGTTTACTCAAACTGATTTTATTCCCGACCACTCAAAGATAAGCTATTCTGGATCACCTGCGAGAGAAAATTCAATATTATTTTGACGTGAATATCAAAAATTTTACAAATGTTTCAACTTTAGTATCGCACTGAGTATGCACAGGTGCATATTACAATAATAAACAATTTACGATAAAGTACACAAACGAAAATTGCACTCGCTCGGAATATTGTTTATGTGCATGTTCTTTTAAAAGAAATTATAATACGTCGAGCAAATTTGCTTGTGGTCCCCTTCCAATTTCAACAATGAATGGTTTGAACTAAAACTAGAAATTAACATTCAGGTTTAACGGTGTGTCTCAAGACGCCTAAACCCCAATGCTTTTATTTCTAGGTCTAGTGTTGGTTCAACAACAGTTTATCAATTTTTATAAATCTTTATATCTATTATTAAACTAGAACTATCACTTGCAGTATCATTACGATGCACTGCTAAACCCGAATGTTTCTAATACTAGGTCTAGTGTTAGTTCAAGTCTTAGTTCAATAAAAAATACTATTAAAACTAACCCTAGAACTAACATAGAACTAGAAACATTCGGGTTTAGCCGTGGGTCTCTCAAGACGGTTAGTTCTAGTTTTTTCTAGTTCAATAAGATATAAAAATTTAAGAAAACAGTATATTTTTGTTAACAAGTGTTAACTTCAAACTTGTTCCTGAAGAAGGTTGCAACATGGCATCCGAAACGTTAAACACTTTTTGAAACACAACCTGAAAGTTTCTACTAGTTCTAGGTCTATTGTTAATGCTAGTGATAGTGTTAGTTCTTGTCTTAGTTCAATTAACACCGGTCGTGAAAGTCTTCATACTTATAATGAATCGTTTGTATCACGGTTTGTGAATGTTTACGTTTTGATACGAGGCGTATGAGATAATCATTATGTAGTAAACAGTGCATTGTCAGGCTGCATTATTGATTTACTGGCTGTCACAACTTGCTCAAGCCTTATTGAACTCCTCGCTTAATATGTTACGTAATTTAAAAGTATACGATTATAATTCGATTTTTTTTTTTTCTAGATAAGGCAACCATGCTATTTTATTACCATTCAAAAACAAATTCTTTTCGCAATCACAAAAATTACTAATGCAAAGATTTTTCATATTAAATTCATATATTACAGTAGGTATATTATTTTCCAATAAATGATGAAATAGATTAGGTGGGTTTCTCAACATATTGCTTTAATAAAAGCAATGTAGTTTTTTTAATTTCAAGATAAAGTGTAGAGTATTAGAAGTTGCTCTGACGGTTTCAATTTCCTGTGTAGAGGAACTTTTTGAGAAAAGATTCGTCGTCGACAAGAATATAGAGCAGGTTACTCTCTGCATCCAGGATGACCTTTAAACTTTCGACCGCATTCCCGTTTGTCATATTCGCAGTTTTTATTTCTGCTAGATATTGCAATCGCGAGACCTATATCTGACAAAAGATCAATCGAAAATATCTGTCATACACGATTTCAACAGAAAGACGCACGTGTCCCGATTTCAAATACAATTTTCTCCACATAGTACTTAACTGCAAAGTGTTTCACTACAAAAATAGAATGAATTTTTATTGTGTATGCAGGGACATCGAGTAATAATAAAATGTTTTATTTAATTATGGCGTTGAATATCAAAGGACTGCTTATATTAGTAATATTAATGACGGAGGCGCTCTAAAGTGGATATCTAATTATTGGCGGCACGCTGGAATATCGATTACGTAATCGTTAGGACAACGGCGATATCAACCTTCAAATCAAATCGGACGAGGCGACAGATTCTGCCGTTTATTTAGTAACGATTTTGTGAATTGAACCGTGCTTCAGTGCCCGCCAACGTACGCCGCCACACGGGCCCACGTTCATAAATCAAATTAAGGTTTAAAACAAATGCCTGCGATGCATACGTAAGCCCTCTCTCTACTGCGATATGAATGAGAAGGAAAAGCGCTTCAAACTGTATAGGTGTTCCACAACGATTCATATTACTTTGGTTAGGGTAAAAAAAATACAAAAGCACCTCTTTAAACTATTGCCAACTATAGTTTTAGCTTCTTGTTAAAGCTATCCAAGAAATTATTACTGTGATTAAGTTATTTTAAGCGATCTCATTGGCTAATTATGGTTAATTAATTGTAATGGTAATTATTGAAATTTGGTTTTAAAAATTTTTTGTATTTAAGAGAAATTAAACATATAAGACAAAGATTTTATTCAATAGAGACAGATCATTCTGTGGTCATATCTTCCAAAAATCATATTCTATATTACTTGTTTACCTATTTTGTTGATTTAAAAATGTTATAAGAGTGGTTTTGTAGAACTTAAAAGCAACATCACGTTCTAAAATTTGATATCATTAAAGAAAAAAGGTTTTTTTTAATTGTCTTGACATTGAAACCCTTCAATGTCAAGTAAGTTGATGTGGTAGTTTATCGTCAAACATTTTCTCGAATCGCAGTATATCGCTTGACATTGCCACTCTCATTTCTCGCATCAAATTGATTTTTCAGTGATGTTTTCTTTTAATTACAACTATTGTTGAAAATCTGGCTGAGCATATGGCAGAGATAGATTCTATAGCTAGATAAATTTTGAGAGAATTGAGTACTAATTAAGTAGTACGGTCACGTAAAGTCATGAAATTATTTTTAATATCTTCTCAAGTACCTCCGCAAATTAATTTCTTAACATAGTATTCTAGTTTAATGAGATTTTTATTTTAATTTTTTGTAGATATCCCTCATAAACGAAAATATAAAAAGAATTCGAGATCGTATTTCAACGTCCAGCATAAACATTTTGCATTCTTGTGGCCACGTGTCCTAGTTGACGGAACATCTTTATACCGAACACCTGTATATATGTATTATGTATAAATGCAAGGTTATTCGTGGAGAAATTAGATATTCATTCAACCGACTTTTCTATTATATTTTTCATTTAATACAATGTTTTATTCAATTTATTTATTTACATTTTAATATAGATAATGCTGAAATGTGGATTTTGTGTGTGTTTTAAGTTATAGCATAAACTCGAAGATATTATTTGCTTTAAAGTAAATTAACTTAATTAACAATAGGGCTGAATGCGACCGTTAAAATTTTACGATGGCCCATTTTCTGTACGACGACGATGGTGCTGTAATTCATCACATAACGGTGTCGTTAATGTATTTATTGATATTACGCAAAATTGAATTGGATCCTAAAGGTCGCCACTGTTTGAACTTGGTTTAATATCGGGTTAATGTAAATAAAATATTTATCTACCACTATATCATTCTCGGCGAACAATGAGCAATTCATTTTTCGGTCATAATTATAAACTTATCAACATGCTTAATCATAAATAATGTCTCTAATTTAATCTTGAAATCTAATAAACTCTAGCTCAAAACTGTGGTTTTAGGTTATCGTATCCGCTTGATTTATTTCATGTCTTAATAAGAATTCTTGATATTTTGAATTAAATTAAACAATGAGCACTACCAATTGTACTTCAATTTAGAGAGTAGTTCGTGTCTTAATCCGAAATGTAAATAAAAAAGAATGTCCATTTAGAGATGTTTATAGCATTGTACGGCCGTTTCTTGACACGCTACTAGGTAAATTGACATCAACTGACCTCAACGTTGCGTCAGTCCATCTCATCGCTTATCTAATTCTCAAATAAAACGATTATTTTCATTACTTCTACTACATTCTAGGTTCATTGCGACAAGCGTTTCGAATGATTAGGAACCCGTTGGGAACAAATGAGTCATTACTAAAAGAGCTCTACACTAAAATTCTAACATTTTGAAGAAAATAATAATAACAACCTTTTATGGTTGTCCCAATGTCTCAATCAATGAACAACACGAGCCGGTAAGAACTCGCGTTTTTTTTAGAGCCTCTACCCCATTTAGAAGTGGGTCAGGTCGCCGCAACGACGTCTGGCGTCGTCGACGACGTGAAGTCGGCCGTATCTTTACGACTAATTTTTTTTCTTCTAAATGGGAGCTTAATTGGTCGCGTCTATGCAATGATATTGTACTGTAAACAACGGAGCATCGCGACGACCTGCTAAATCGATAGCAGCGGAACCCTTTTGTGTATTTTCCGCACAGACAAACTTCGCGAGTTAATGAGACACTTTTCGTTTATGCTAAAAGAATCGCGCCACGATTTGAATCAAGGGCGTTTTAATTTTTAAGCTGTTTTCGCTCGTGGTAATAAGGACTACGCCTTTATCACTTGTATTGTGTCGCAACGCGGCATTTTCAATACTTGGCAACGTGAATTTTATCTTAGTATGCCAAAAAGCCATATTTGTTGGAAACAGTTATATTAACTAATTCTAATTAGAATACTAAACTTTAATTAGGGTATTTATAACATTTAGTTTTTAATGAATGAATGAAAACGGTTAGAATTGTAAATGTTGATTACATTGATTGTAATTACGATTAATATACAGTTTGAGGTAGTAAAACATTTTCAACTTCCTGTTAGATAATGCAAGTCAATAAGAACGTAACATTGGGCCTAATAAATATAAAGAGTTTGTTCATATTCCATATATTTAAAGAGTATTTATTAGTATTAATTATTTGTATTAGGTTCCTTGTATTTTTTATTACCTTGTTGATACAAGCAAATGCTCAAAGTATTTTAACATTTTTTTATTCATAAAATAATAAAAATGAATTGATAATGTTTATCAAGTAATATATACATGAATGATGTTTTTAACTAGACGTTTCTTTTACAATTGCTTCAGATGTGCCATCGGGTGAACAAGAAGAGTTATTCATCAGAAAACTGAGACAATGTTGTGTCTCGTTTGATTTTATGGACCCGGTGGCTGACCTAAAGGGCAAGGAGGTAAAGAGATGCACGCTGAACGAGCTGGTCGATTACATCACAGGTGGCCGAGGAGTCTTGACCGAGCCGGTCTATCCGGAGATAATCAAGATGATCTCGGACAATCTATTTCGGACGTTGCCGCCGAGCGAAAACCCGGATTTCGATCCAGAAGAGGATGATCCGACGCTCGAGGCTAGCTGGCCCCATCTTCAGCTTGTCTATGAGTTCTTTCTTCGGTTCCTCGAAAGCTCCGACTTTCAGCCGAGTATCGGCAAGCGCGTCATAGACCAGAAGTTCGTGCTGCAATTGCTTGAATTGTTCGACTCGGAGGACCCGAGGGAGCGTGACTTCCTCAAAACAGTTTTACACAGGATCTATGGGAAATTTCTCGGTTTGAGAGCGTTTATACGGAAACAAATTAATAATATATTCCTTAGGTAACAAATAAAACGCTTGTTTCTTATTTTGTTTCGTAAAAACTTGTTCTTTGTAGATTTGTGTACGAGACTGAACATTTTAACGGTGTCGGTGAGCTGCTAGAAATTCTAGGTTCCATTATAAACGGGTTCGCGCTGCCCCTAAAGGCAGAGCACAAGCAATTTCTGATCAAGGTGCTGATACCGTTGCATAAGGTGAAGTGCCTCTCGTTGTATCACGCCCAGCTTGCGTATTGCGTCGTGCAATTTCTCGAGAAAGATCCTAACCTTACTGAGCCTGTTGTTAGGGGCTTGCTCAAATACTGGCCCAAGACGTGCAGTCAAAAAGAGGTGATGTTTCTTGGCGAAATCGAGGAAGTCCTCGACGTTATTGAACCGTCGCAATTCACTCGCATACAAGAACCACTTTTCCGTCAGATATCAAAATGCGTTTCCAGTCCCCACTTTCAGGTAAAATCAATTTTTAAATAAATTACTAATTTTTGAATTATAACTTTATTAATAATTTTAGGTGGCTGAAAGAGCTCTGTACTTTTGGAACAACGAGTACATTATGTCACTGATGGAGGAAAATAACCACGTCATTATGCCAATTATGTTTCCAGCACTATATCGTATTTCCAAGGAGCATTGGAACCAAACGATTGTAGCACTAGTCTACAACGTACTCAAGACCTTCATGGAAATGAACTCGAAGCTGTTTGATGAATTGACAGCTAGTTACAAAGCCGAACGGCAAAGGTAAGTCTAAAAAAAGGGAGTAAAGAATAATTTTATTTTAATCTGTAATCATTTTGCTATGAATTTAAAAAAAGCTCCATTAATAAATCGCGTCTTTTCTTGTTTTGATACCTTAACAGGTTTTTAGCAGAGGAATGACAACTGTATACTTTTTTTTTATAACAGTAGCAAAACTTTGCTACCTGATGACAACAATTTTTCTAAATCGAAAAAATAATGTAATGCATGTAGAAGAAGCACCATTCAAAGTTTGTCAACCTAAACAAGACGCACAGCTAAACCCATATTACCCTGCTAAACTCCTAATTCAGGGTCTAGTGTTAGTTCTAGTTTTAGTTCAATAAAAATATATAACAACTTGACGCTGAATGACAACTAACACTGACACTTTTACTAGAACTAACATTAGACTTACAACTAGAAACATTCGGGTTTAGGCATGTGTTTCTTAAGACGTCTAAATCTGAATGCTTCTAGTTTTAAGTCCAGTGTTAGTTTTAGTTTAGTTCAAGAAAAGATATAAAGATTCAAGAAAATTAATACATTGTTGTTGAACTAAAACTAGAATTAACACTTGCACAATCATTAGATTGTGTTAGCAAGGTGCGCCTTCTGACGCACGGTTAAACACGCAGATTTCATCATATAAATGAAATGTACAAATTTTTAAATAGGATTTTAATATATACTTACAATTTTTTATAAATTCTTCTAGAGAGAAAAAACGTGAAAAAGAACGAGATGAATTGTGGAAACGATTAGGTGAACTAGAAATAAGTCATTCAAAGAAAATGATAGGATCGCACAACAGTCCTCCCGGCAAGAAGTGATACTGCTCTATCGCTCGTCCCTTCTCCGTATAGTTATACGCCGGTAAGTCTTACAGTAGTGCGCAATCGGGCCGTTAATATTGATTCCGCCCGTTTTACGTAAAAAAACCTGCAAAATACGCGCGATATATTAGGTACAATTTCGACGTCGTTAGTAAAATATTTATGGTTTTATTTTAATTTCGCCCCTCAACTTGGTTTTAAGTAAAATCCTCAAACGTTATCAATATATATATATATATATATATATATATGGGTGATCAATATATACGGCCCGAAAACTCGTTACGTGGTGTAACTGATAAACAAAACAGTAGCATTAAAATTATATAAGAGATACGAGTAACCTAAAAAAAAAACTATGTGAAAATCGATATCTTCTAACGGACTATGTCCCTATGGTGTTGTAGCTGTGAAGACAGATTTTGTAAACATGTGCTATAGAATAAATGGTCACTTGTAAATAGCTAAAAAGAAAAAAATCGTGGTTAAGTTCACTTTGTGTTTGGAGTACGGTTGGTGACTGTCGCCAATGCTTTAAAAAAATTAATATTTAGTAACCTATCGGATGTTTATCCATAATTTGAATAAATTATTTCTACTGCTATGGATTGTTATTGAAAAGAATTCTTTTTATTTTATTTTCTTTAAAACCTGATGTGCTATATTTTGATTTAGAACATTAAGTTAACGGTTAAGCTTTATGTGGTTTCTTTTTTTATTATTATTGTTCAGTAGTTACCCTTGAAAATATATTGTCTAGAGCTTTAAATATTATTGTTTTGTTCTTTGATTAAAAATTAAATTGCAATTTTTATATATCGACTTATATTAATTTTGATTAATCATGTGTTTTGTTCTAATTATGACTATCTATTTTTTCGTAGAATTGTATAACAAATTGAAATTAACGCAATTACTTTTTTCTTTTTTGGCCCCAATCCAATCCTTTTCAAACACAATGTAACCACATAAATGTGCTAAAAAGCTGAACGTACTAAAAATGTGAACGAGTGCACGAAATTGGATGCGCGAATGATTTTTCGATTTTTCGAAAGCATATTAACATATTGTACAGAGCAAAAAAAACATGGTCATATGCGGCCGCTTGAGTACGCACTCTTGAGTGCAAGGCACTCCAAAAAAAATATGTATTTATATAAGAGCACTGTTATGTTATACATAGAGGAGCTTTAGATAAACAAGAGATAACTAAGAAAATTACTACACCCACACACATTTAACATGGATAAAACTAGCGAATTACGTTTTAGGCGTTAAATACTAAGAACTTATAACTTTAATAAAGAAAATAAACGAGAGATAAAGTACGTTGTGCATGTCATGCTCAATTTTAATAGTTGCGCCATTCATAGAGCTACTCTGCCTCGGTGTACGCACTCAAACCTATCTTTCTTCTTTTGCAGGTGTGTTTATAAAGATTTGAGAGTACCGGCGTAGAAAAATTTTTCGTATAACGTTCACATTATGACCTATACGATATACATACATACATACATACATTTATATACATGAATATGCGATTGAGCACTGTAAATGACAATTATTAATGAAAGAAGTGTAATCTTTAAGTTAATAAAGGAAAAAAATATAGACCCCTATGTATGCTAAGTATTCTATATAATTATAAAAGTATGATTATTATTATTACTATTATTAATATTTGTTTTTTCGTTGCACTAATAACAAGAACCTTGTAATATAACAGCAATAATTTATTTCCTCATCCTTTACTCTTAGTTTGGCCCTTCTTTTTCTAATTAATAATACGTGTATTTAGGTGTACTTTTGTGATACGTGTTTATAATAATAAAAGATGAAAAACAATGATATGCCCACTTCTTAAGTATAGTAATAACGTGTGATATAACTTTATCGTCTGTTATATTGTAGATTAGCTCTATGAATAAATGAAGTGCATAACTTTTTTTGCTAATGTAAAAGAGAGCCGTAAATAATAAATAAAATGGGCGCGTAACGCGCTCGATCCCTGATTAGACTATGTAATATATATATATCTGAAGAATCACTAAAAATCATATGTAGATAATATATAAAAATTATATTGTTAAATTTTTGTTGTTTTTCGCATTGCGTTTGTTCACATTGTAAAACATTTACTATTAATAATATGAATATACGAAACCGGTTCTTACATCAGAATCAAATTAGTTTGCATTTACTTTTAAGTAAAAAAAATAAGTATATAAAATAACAAAAATGTAATATAACATATACAAGAAGACGTTTGACAACCTCCGATCTCATCATCTTTTGCTTTTTTTAGTACCAATCGTCCGTTAATCGTCGCATCATTTGCGCCGCATTACAATTTGATTCTGAATTAAGCGAGCGACTACTATTTAAATCTACCATTGTACTTCTCTTTTCGTTTCGTCGTCTGATTTCCACCACCCCTTTACTTCACTCAGAACATGGAAACGCGTGTATGGGACAGATCAATACATTTATATATAACTTTGAAAATAGTTTCTATATGAGATATTTAGCTATACGACTTGTGAATGTACGCACTCCTGTGCGTAAATAAACGTTATGATTTTAACAGTAATGGTTTTCTATGTTTTTCCTATTTTTCCTAAATGTCAATAACAAAATTAACAATACCCTCATCTATCAATTTGTTTAAAGGCAATAAGTTCGTACTGTGACGGGATTTTTGGTCGTAAGAGCAGAACGGGCGATAATATTTGTGAATTAAATAGCAGCTAAATCTGTTTGGAATGGTGTACCTCCGCCAACTTATCTCTTAATTTTAATGAAAGACCACAAGTGACGAAATGGGCAAGAAGAGCAAAGCGGGGAGTAGCAGTAATTCCTGTGCACAATAAGAACTCATCATTAGAACTAATAAAAGTAGTAGAACTTCTGTCGCGTTGATAAACGATATAGGTGCTAAGAACTAATCTATATAGTTGGTTTCTGTTAAATCAACCATGTCGTGGACCAGGCTCGGCAAGTCTTCTAAGAACTCCCCATTAAGATTTGATATAAATTCTAAATACACTGTTAAATAAGTTATACAAACTATATGTAACACTTTATTATACAGTTTTGTTTTACTTTCAATTATGTGGTCGAGTTTATTTCAGGGCTTTGACAATAAGGACAAACAGAGAAAGTATCACTTAGTATAATGGACACGTTGCTTCTTAAAAAATAAACTTTAATATGAACATAAATAAATGAATATTTTCTAAATGTACAAGAACATTTATTTAACTGACAAGATTGTAAACAAAGGCGCACTTATTGCTTATATATCATCATTTCATATTTTAAGTACATACAAATTTTGAGATTTGAACTAAAATTAGAACTAGAACTAACACTAGAAACTTTCGGGTTTAGCCGTACGTCTTTTAAGAAAAGGTTTGATGTTTCGGATGCCATGATGCAACCTTCTTCAGAAATTGGATGGAAGAAGGTTGCAACATGACATCCGAAACGTCAAACCTTTTCTTAAAAGACGCACGGCTAAACCTGAAAGATTCTTGTGTTAGTTCTAGTTTTAGTTTTAATTTTAGTTCAATTCACACAGGCCGTGAAAGCCTTCGTACTGATAAATTTTGAGATGCATCCACATTCAAATATCATCTCCACTCAATCGTTCTAATGTGTATTGATAGAAAACGAATATTATCGCATGCGATGGAAATGCTCTTAATAAGGTAGCCGTTAAACCTCTATTAAAGGACCAAAATCCTCCGTCTTGATAACATTTTTTTAAGCAGTGGATCATTCCACGATATATTGGTTTTGCGATGTTATCAGCTTGCATTCGTGTTTTTATCATGTCAAAAGGCATACACATAATCCAAGACGCAACACCTAAACATTTGGTTAAAAAAATCTAATTCTATTAATAATTAAACAAATAATTAAGCTACAATTAGCCCTAGGTATAAATAAATTAATTATAAATAAAATTAAAATCGAATAGTAAAAAAAATTCACTAGATTTTAAATAATTTGTATAAATTGTTGTGACTACTAGGTCCGACTGAACATTTGGCCACTCAGTTAATATCGACATCATTGCAAAAAAATCGATTGAATATATTAGTGGAAGCTGAATGAAGATTGTTTATATCAGATGACTAGCGATGGTGTAGCAACTAAACTCAGTAATTTCAATTACATGTCATATTTCTTTTAATAATAATTGTTACTTATTTGAGACATATTAAATCTGCAGACATTCGGCCTCTGTATACTTCCGAAGGTGGTGCATAAAAAAGGTGTCTTCAGTCGAACACTATTGACTAGACTTAGACAATTAATGTATCATTAACGTTCAAAATTCCTTAGAAAATTTGATGCGGTTTCATATCCAACGAAAATAGCTGCATTAACGGGAAAAGCCCGTAGACATGTAATCACAAACCCGGTATTAAATACAAGAATTCCGTGCGCGTAATACATTTTTCGAAAGCAATCGAACATTCCTTTATAACTCAAAGCTAGAACGTCCACCTGCATCCTCGACTTGACCACATCAAAAGGCATACAGAATATCCAAGAGACAACGCCTAAAATTGAAATCGAAAATGGGTACCAAGATAAAAAGAGCAAACTACACAGTATTAAATAATTAAAATATAAAAAAAAATTGGTTTTAATAAAAATCAACTACAAACAGCAGGATTAGAAGAAGATGAAAGATGATTACAAAACACTATTGTGCGCTCATAAAGTGCAAATGTAGCAGCATTTACTGGGAAAGCACGCAAACAAGTTACAATCATTCCTTTACAAAAAATCGAACATCCTTCTGATTTATAGGATTTGTAGGCACAGTCGATCGTCCCTTTATAAGTAGAATTATTGAAATCGGCTTGCAATCGGGATTTTACCATATCGAAAGGCATACACATTCCCCACGCTACGGTTCCTACAAAGAAACATTGTCTTTTCGTCTTAAAAGATTTTTTGAAGACAATTTTTAATGTATTAATCAACATGCATCATGCAATTAAAAAAAGCATAATTATTATTAATACCTGCAAGTCCACCAGCAAATATTTGTCGAGACACATCGCTCATTATCCCAGGAGAAAAAACGTAGTGTAAACATACTTCATAAACCCATGTATAAACACCATAAGAAGGAACATCTCTTGAACAAAATAAATTGATATTGAAAATAAATTATCTTTGTTACATTATTGTTACCTCCACAACATCGGAACGAATCCTCTGTAAAATCCAGAAAACCCACCTTCCTTATAAATTTGTCGTATACAGTTTATCATACCTTTTCTAATAACTACACCTTTTTTATCTGCACCCCATGTAGCTTTTCCTTCAGTATGTGCTTGTAAGACTACTTTAACCAATTCAATGGGACAAGTAAAAAAGACGGTTGCAAATCCTCCAGTACATCCTAAATCATTCAATTTTAATGTAAGATACTAACGTTAAAATGTTAAAAAAAAAGTACCAGCAACAAAAACATTTTGTAGGTATCGTGGATCATCACTTGGAGATTTCGCATATCGGCCCTCTTCTAAAATGTGAAGTGTATTACCGTAGAAACCAAAAAAAATTGAATTTATCGGCCCAGTGGTAAGTAAAGGAAATAACATTCCTTTGAAAAAACCACGTACACCTTCGTGTTTGTAAGTACGTGATACTGATGGCCATAATGTTGTTCCATACGTCTGTTGTCTGACTTTTATTGTATCAGCTGGATGACCTACTAATAATCCAGCAACACCTAAATAAAAAAACAATAAAAAATAAGTAGTTTTATAATTAAATTTTATTATAATTTGGTTAATAAACATTAATTTAGAGGCATTCAACAGATAAAAATGACTTAAAACTATAAAGATAAGATTTAACGTTAATCGGAAAGGTCAAAGATGATAACTTTAATAATTTGATAAAAAGCTGTTTCGGATGTAATTAAATAAAATGTTAATAAGTAATGAATCTTAATAAAACGTTCAAAAATGCAATTAAAATATTTAAATATAATAAATACCTGTAATGTAGACAACCAAGTTTACCTGGTTTAAGAACTTGGCGCAGGCGTATAATGACTGTTAGTAGTTGCAAAGAATTATTATGCCGTCAAACAATGAAAATTCTTCTTGGTGAGAAATGAAATATTTTTTATCCCTTATATAACGGTAAAGTGATGCAACAGAATCGACAATTATTCGTGCGGAAACTTGGAAAGGAGAAAACTTACCGCCTACCCATCCAGCTATGAAATCGTTCCAACAGAAGTCTGAAGTCAGCGAAGTGAAATGCTTCATCTCATATTAAGGTTCTAGCGTGAATTCTCGAGTTCTTCTAAGTAGTCGACTGTTTCTTGAAAGTCCCTTAGTTCATCACAACTTGAGCGTAAAAAAAGAACCCGAGCCGAGCCGCGATCGATGACCTTGAATACGTTCACTTTTGATTTTGTGACAATTCGATCAGAATTACAAGTGATATGTTATCCAGAAAAAATAAAGATCTTAGGAGTATCAAGGAGGGTGTTGTTGGAAAGTATGTTAAAAAGGACACACCACCAGAAATGCCAAGTAAGGTGTTAATTTAAATTGTTACACTTATAAATTTTCTTAGTCTTATTTGACACTGAGTGATTTTCTAACCTAAAAATTCTTTGTTTACATATTTCTAACCATATAATTTCTTTTTAATAAATACAAATCCACTATGTATTTATTTAATAAGTTAATTATGATATATTTTATAAAGGAAAATATAAAAAAATTGCTGAGCTTTAAATCGTAATCATCAAAAATTATAAGTTATTGAAGGAAATGTAGTTGACTTTTCTTATATTGATACAAAGAGAATTTTAAAATAAACTACAATCTTTCTCATATTTGACACCATAATGGATTATTATATATATTAATTTTGTTGTACATCATAAGATTTTGTTGATGTACCTACTGATTATTAAGGTCTTTATTAGACATAGATAGGCCTTATATCTTCAAGTTTAAAACATGTCTACTTTGTAATTCATCTTATGCCAGAGAAACTGTTTGTAACATTTATCTAAAGTTAGCTTCCATATATGTTGAATTGAGAGGTCATTATTTATTTTTGGTTCCTAGATCCTGAATAAACCCATTGGCTAAATCACCTATATAGGTATGTTAGTCTCTCCAATCTTCAATAACGCAGTCTACGTCTTTCCATCTGTGTATATGTATATCAGTAAAACAACTGAAGAATCCTTTATTTTTAAGGCTCAAAACGGCATTTATCTGGTTTATGTTAAATGTAAAATTATGCTATAACGTATTAATTCAACATTTGAAATTTTAATCACACCATATGGACACTCAGAAAAAATTCTATCGAAAAAAACTGTCCCCTTCTAGTAATTTTCTCTACTCTTTTTGATTACATTAACTAATTGTATTAAACAGTAAAAACGTAAACAGTCATTAAGTCAAGTACATTATTGATTTGCAGACTTTGTGATAATGAATACATAGCAATGATTAATTTTCAATTTAAAAATATGAAACCCATCTTACAGTAATAAATGTATGGACGACAGAGCCAAAACGAAGACTATCTCAACAAAGTCGTACCTCTATAGCGACGATACCGCCTGTAGTGACGTCAAATTCACTGCCCAGTATCACCGTGCAAAAGTTCGGCAATCAAAAGACCACAATAAGCGACGTTGGTTTGGGAGCGCACGAGGGCAAGTATACACCAAGCTCGTCAGTGCCGAACTTGGCCACCAGGTAATAAAATATGTAATGAGACAAAAAAACATTAAACACGTGTAAGTGCCCACGTTTTTAACACCCATTTCTAAAACGTGGCTCCTCCAAAGGTTTGCCAATTTGTCGGTTATTAATAGCGAGAGCAGTTCGAGCGTGGCGGTCACGACCGTCAACCAGAACACCTACGCCAGCCAACATCACATCAATTCTTCGTATAACATAGATAGTTCATCGGTACGATTTCAAATTTCGATTTAACGAATGAGTAATCTTTTGCTGTTTTGTTTAGAATAATGCCAATTACGTGGAAATAGATCAATTGTTTTCTTTGAGACAAACGGAAAATACTCAATATAACAGAGATAGTAATTATAATCGTACACAATCGCCTATTTATCAGAATACATCGGAAAGTGGAAACGTACCAAGATTGAGTGATACCACCCCGATTTATAGTAATACAAATTCCGAACACTATCAGTCTCATTATCCTGGAATGAGTTATGGAGAAACTCTTGCACATAGATTAAGGCATAGCAATGGGCAAACAGAAAACACTCAAGGTTTCTTTTTGAATAATATACTATATAAGGTGGCGCTTAACCGACTGACACCCTTAAAATTTAAATCATTAATTTAAATGCTTGAAAAGTAGAGTGCCAAACGAAAATCTCGTAGTCCAAATTTACATCAAAACTTTTATGAACGCTGTCACCCGACCAAAGTACTGAAGGAGACGGTACTTGACCACAACGAAAAGAATCTCCTTCAGCAGCGAAAGCTTCCCTCTGATCGTCGATCTTACACTGAACATATGGACAAATCACGTAACCGGAATCGTGTTGATCCTAGCGAATATTGTCTTGGCCAGACATATCGCAGTTTTTAGGGAGATATGCTTCTCCAGCTCGGATGTCCTCGGGTTTGTTATATATAAAATATTTCATATAATTGATTACAATAAGTTTTTTTGATAGTTACGTAAAAAAACGTGATTTCAGTTTGGCAACTACCATGTAAAAGATTCACATAAAAATGATTGAAAAGTAAAGCTGTAATTGTAAACCTTCAATTATTTTTGAATCATAACTTCATAAATATGCGGCTATGAGTCAGTTAGTTCAGCGTCGCAATATACATCAAATTGTTTCTTCTAATTATTTTATTACTTAGATCAATCTGAAGAGTTACCATTACCACCTGGTTGGTCAGTTGATTATACATTAAGGGGTAGGAAATATTACGTTGATCATAATACGAAAACTACACATTGGTCACATCCCTTAGAAAGAGAGGGCCTACCTACTGGGTGGCAATGTATTCATTCGCCTCAATATGGAGTTTACTATTTTAAGTAATACGAAATTTTAAGGAATCTCAAAAACAGAAATTTTTCATTATTTATTTTGCTTTAGTCATATTACACGACAAGCTCAGTATGAGCATCCATGTTTAATGCCTTGTTTTAATTATCAACCTGAAGTGAGATATTTCAATCCTCCAAGACAAACAAATTATCAGCCTCACAGCGTTTTAGTACCAGCAAATCCGTATTTAAATGAAGAAATTCCAGATTGGTTAATAGTATATTTTAAAGGTAATATTAAATATACTTATATTCAATGTACAATATACACTGTGTAATTATAGCAAGTATTGATCATGATCATAAATTGAATTGGGATTTATTCCGATTGAATGAACTGGATTGTTTCAATGCTATGTTAACCAGGCTTTATAAGCAAGAATTACAAAATATTGTGATGAGATATGAATCGTATAGGTAAACAAAATTCTTAATATATATATATATTCTATTTATTATTTTCATTTATTCATTTCTGTTTCAGGGCAGCACTGTTGGTACAAATGGAGAAATTTAAAGTACAACGGAATTCTCCACGAGCAATTACAGGACAGTGAATTATAAATGTTCCTTTTCTTTAGTAAATCAATAATTTTACAAATTGAACAATTATTACAGTATATAACGAATTTATTACTACGAATATTAAATGACTTATATTTTAAGTTTTTATTTAACCCTTTCCTTCCCAAATTAATTCCGCTACTGGAAATCGAAATAGGAATTTAAATGTGATAGCCATATGGCTACCATGGAAAGGAAAGGGTTAAACTTAATTGAGACGCTATTCTCTATTACTACCCTTTGTGATTTTAAGTATTGCTTTAGTTTTTAGGACCCTAATTTACCGCCCCGTTAGAATCACTGATCGTTTCGCCGTTTGTTTTTATTTGACTATCAGAGTCGTTATTATTGATTTCGTATCGTTTTACATTGAACCCTTCCACTCTGTACACCGTGGCCTTTTTTATTCCTAAAGTTTTTGACCATTGTTGGGCTGAAAAATAAAGTATATTTATATTTCAATGATTTATTATTTTTAATTTAAAGTGCATTAATCACTTTACCTGGCGTTTCATTATTTTCATTTATATTATAACCTAGTACTTCTGCCGCACTCCTTTTTCCTTGATAAATGTTGTAACAAACTATTCCAAAGGCATTCCAAGCAATTATCATGTAAACGAAAGATAATCTTCTTCTGAAAAATTCCGCTCTTGGTTCAGCTATAGGTGTGGTATGTTTCCGAATAAATCTATGAAGCCAATGAAACCACACCATTTCAGCTTTATTTTGAAAGATTAAAATGTTCTATGAAAAGTGAGGTTAGAAAAGCGAAAATGAGGTTATGTCATACGTCAAAGCATTACTTTTGGTATTTTTTAATTAGATATTTTTTTGGTTGTTATATTTAAATAATTGTAATTTTATTTATGATCCATATCGACTATATGAAAATTATTAAAAAAAAGTTGAATATTATAGAGAAAAATTAGGTTATTTTCACGTCAAATTGGCAAATACAATTCAATACAATTTTAATATTGTGATGTTTAATTAAAAAAATCGTTTGTTTTATTATTATTTATTATAAAAACATGTTTAAACAATTTCCATAATAAAAAATTAAATTTATTAGATAGTCAGAAAGTGTTTCAAATGTCAAGGATTGGGTAATATAGCAACGAGGAGAGGGGAAAAATTTCGTATTTATACTGGCTTGTTTAGCTGCATTCCTTTTTATTTCACCTTTATTTCGTTGGCGTGACACGTTCTTTGTCCATATGTGTGAGTTAATTTAATTAATATGGTCATAATAAACAAGGTAATTAATAAATTTCATTGCTTAACTTGTGACTTATTATTTGTAAATTTTTTAATATTTAATTACTAAATATTACCGTTTTAGATGTCTTCTACAGGAGAATACCTGTATGACCCTAAGCTATTAAGTAATTTGGATTGGAACTTGGTGAGACCATATCTTTCACCGTTCGTTACTTGTACGGAACCTGGTGAATCATGGTTAATTGTTAGACCGCTACAATTGGAAGATTACAAAAAGGGATTTGTGCAATTGTTATCACAATTAACTGCAGTTGGAAATATTACAGAAAAAGAATTCGAAAGTAAGTTAAAAGAAATTAAACAGTTAAAATTCATACTATTGTGATTTTTTTCAAGGTTATTGTCGCTATATTTTACATTCTAAAGTGACAAGAAACAGGAGTAATTATTGTTATTTAAAACGTTATCAGTTTTCTAAGAATTTAATTCCATTGTTTCGAGAAAAGAAAATTAATAATACTCATTGGTGTCTTGTATTTTTTTATGTTATCAGATTAATTTTTCTAGTTCCTTATCAAATATGAATCAATATCATTTTTTTTGATTTATTATGAAAGATACTCAACTGATAATTTACTACTACATCCTGCTTTTTATGTCCTATTTAAAAAAATTAAATAAAATTTGAAGTAATTTCTTTTAAATTTAAAATATGAGAGTAACATCCCTTTTTGTAAATCTGTGTATTTTTTTTTATTTTCAAATTCAGGTCAATACAAGGCAATGCAAAAAACTGGTCAGTATTATATAACAGTTATTGAAGATACCAGATCAAAAACAATCATTGGAGCCGCATCGCTTGTAACCGAATTAAAATTCATTCACGGTTGTGGCTTAAGAGCAAAATTAGAAGACGTCGTTGTCAACAATACTTATCGCGGGAAGCAGCTCGGAAAATTGTAAGCGATATATTACTCAAACTCCTTTATCATAAATTTTTTTTATATATTCACAGAATAGTGCTAACTGTAACGTTATTGGCAAAACACGTAGGTTGTTACAAAATGACTTTGGATTGTAAAGATAACCTGATACCTTTCTATAAATCAATTGGTTACAAATTGGAACCTGGAAATGCTAATTCCATGACCGTGAGATATGAAGATCCATCTTGACAATTAGCCGCCAATATTTCCTGCCCAAAATCTAAACTGTGAATTGTTTAATAGATAAAATGGCTTAAAAAACGTTCAACATCACCATCTTAGTTTTCAGTGCCTATTTAGTACAGTTTTGTTAGATTTTGATGCAGGGAGTGTTGGCAATAATTTAGAGACGCTTTGGAAACGTCACAAACTATATTTATATTACCTATATTTTTATATTTAATTATGTTCATGGATGAGGGATTAAATAAATTAATTTATAAATGTATTTATTTGTTATTAAAATCTCAAATTAGTGAAAGATACAATAGACACATTAAAAAATACTTATACAAAAATGATACATATTTACAATGAAAATTAATCATTCAATTCGTACAATTAGCAAAAACGCTCAATTAACAAAAAGCAGCAATGATTTGACGTTATTTACTAGATACCTTGTTTCATAAGTATAGCTTAAAAAAGAAAAAATGATCTGCTCTTGGTTAGTATGGTTACGGTTTTAACTCTTTTAGCATACAACAAAATTCTAAGATGTTAAATGAAGTTACTTTTTAACCATATTTTGAAACACTTGGCGTAAATGTGATTATAGTACAAATAAGATGTAAAATATGCTTACAACTACAGATATAAAGATATTAATATTTATACACAATATTTATTTAATTTTCTTT
The DNA here is from genome assembly GCF_000648695.1 of Onthophagus taurus. Classification (NCBI taxonomy): domain Eukaryota; kingdom Metazoa; phylum Arthropoda; class Insecta; order Coleoptera; family Scarabaeidae; genus Onthophagus; species Onthophagus taurus. Next base: position 88,189 of record NW_019280640.1, on the reverse strand, counting down.
TTTCGAATATCAGTCTTTTATAAAACTTCGAGTATGTCACGACTTGAATCGGTGCTTGAATATCGTTTCATAAAATTTTTTTTGATTGCTTAGGCCGGCAAAATTTTTTTCTATCAATTCCCGATTCCCATCAAAATCACGTTTAATTACGGGGGGATATGTAACAAATTTTGGTGCATCGTTTATTATTAATTTTTTTCTGGAACACATTTACATTAAATTCATTTATTTCTTTCACATCTTTTTTGCCCCCAATTTCATTGGTCCACCCGTAGATCCTCTACTCGCCCTTCTCGCTTCCAATTCTTTTTGTCTCATTAATTTCCTTTCTTCTCGTTTTTTCCTTGCTTCTTCCAATTTGTTATTAGCTCCAGGAGTTTCTTCGAGCGGTTCAAATTCGGTATCGTTCCAGCTTTGTAATTTTCGGTTTGTCATTCCTTGTGCTTCCCCACCCCATGTTGGAGAATGATTTTTTTGGTCAATAACTTCTTCGCGGTTCCATCCGTCACCGGGTGATGTTAATTCGGAATCTGGTTCGTTACTCACGAGTTCTTCTTCTAAACTACCCCATTCTTCGTTATCCCAACCGTCCGTTACACGATTTGTATTTGATGCTGAAGGCGGACTTGTTGGATCACTTGAAGCGCAAATTCCACCACTACCACTGCTACTAGCCATTTGTCCACCAGTCTGCATTATTAAAAATTTAATAATGAAGCATAAAAATAAAAAATATTAATGATTACCTCCATGTCTCCCCAATTATCATTATCACCCCATTGATCGTAATCATAGTCTGATACTGAATCATTTCCTCTGCTACCATCTTCATGTTCTAAGGAAGTCATTGAGGTTACGCTGGATGTTGTTGTTGAAATACTACTACTGGAAGGTTGTTCTAAAATAATAAAAGAACTTAAACAATAACATAGTAAAACAATAAAACGATTTACCTAAGGAAGCGGGTTTATTCAATATTTTGCTAACAATTGGATGTGACCTTCTGTCCGTATCCGATTGGCTTCTGTAGAATTTGGCAGTAACCGCCGTTACGGCCCATCCCGCCCAAGTTGCCGCTGCGTTTCCTAGGCTTGGAGTTGCTGTGTTAACATCTGCTTCTACAAACGTTCAAGGACATTCAAATATTTTTTTATGTTTTGAAAGATGGCGAATCTTCGAAACAAATGAAAATATTAAAAATATACTTTACCCATACTTTCCCTTAAACTTGGATCCTCAGATACCTTTTCTAATTTACCCAAAAACCCTTTAATTGTACGAAACACTGAATCTCTAACCGATTTTTCTGGGTCCATTGTAAGTTGGCATAAAGCGGGTAATATTCTTGTTGAGACCTCATTTAATAGATAATATTGTTGGGTTGCAGCTAAAGCTAAAATACCTATAAAACAAAGAAGAAATAATACCACAAATCTATAAACATTTTTAGCTGTTTTATTTATATTATTATTTTAAATGTCTTTTTTAATTCAATAAGCATGATAATAAAGACATTTATGTATTAAATATTTGACCTGCATTTCTCGCCGGTGGAAAAGGATCCCTCATAGCTCTAATAAAAGCTGATATTAAAACTTTTTGTCGTATCTGAGGATGTAAATGTTGAGCAATTTTCCCCAAACAGACGGTAGTATTTGTCCGAATCCCACCTTGATCATCTTTAGCTTGTAATCGGGCGAAATGCCTTAAAACTTCGACATTTAAATTGTTATAATTTAACTTAGGTGCTAAATGTATCACAGACTAAAAGAAATTAGTTAATTTTGAAATACACCTCTTTGTTAAATTTCATAAACATACTTTAACAGTCTGTTCACGGATCGTGGGATTTGTATCCATAAACCCGTGAGCAACTTGCGGGAATATCTGATCATTGACAGTGCTAGCTTGAAGATGGCCAATAAAAAATTCCAATTGTTGAAGTAATCTTGATCGCGTGGCACGATCGTTGCTTCCAAATAATTTAACAACACATGGTACAATTTTCTTTTGATACTCATTTTCGTCAAGCAGACGCCCCAGTTTAAACATTGGAGCTAAAACAGCAGAACCAGCATCTCCATATTCGAAAGCTGTTATTAATTGAGGAAGTATTTTGTGTTTACAAACGCTATCGGGAAAGTTATCTAAATGTGGTGTTAAGTTGGAGAAAAAACGATTTTTCTCATTTTTATCTTTAATTTGAATTTCTTCCAGAAATAGTAAAGTGTCTACTAAGTCATTTTTGAAATAACCGTTCATTTTGCGACACCTTGTGATTATATCGGCTGGATTTGGTCTAGAAGATGGATTAGCACCTACTAATTCACAATATAGTGGCCCTAATTGTTTAGGTATCTATGAATTGAGTTTATTAAGATGGTTACTTTACTTAATTTGAAATATACTTTACTTTATCTAACATTTTAAGAGTTGATTGTTGATATAAAGGACCATTAAACACTTCCCATATTAAACAACCTAAACCCCACATATCACTAGAACACTTAGTCATTTGCCTTGATTTTGTTGGATCATTTTTCTCAGGCGGATCATATATCTCCAAAGAAGGTAGTATCTTAATAGGTATCATATTATTATCTTGAGTACTACTAACGTATTCAACACCCCCCAATTTCCATTCTCCCGAACCATTAACAAAAACTGACCAAATATTAACGTTATTATGTCTTAAACTACCATCATTATTTAAAAAAGATAAAGCTCTCTAAAACAACACCAATCAATTAAATAAAATCACCACAAAAACATTCACTTACAGTTATTTGGAAAATTCCCCAAGCAATATAAAGTTCTTTCTGAGCTCCATCCAAAGACAATTTTTCTATATGATATGACAAAGGTTCAACATATTCAGCAGCAAGATACAAGACCTTATCAGACTCGAAACTATCTAAGTAAGTTAACACACTAGGATGGCGCAATGTTTTTAATCTCTTCACTGCTGCTTTGGCAATATCAAGTGACACTTCTGAACTATTTTTAATATCAAAAACAAATACAGAAACTTCTTCGGAAGTACCCTTAAAACAAATAATTATCGTTACAATTAATTAAATAAAGTATATAGTAATTTCACAAACCTTCTTTTTACCCTTATGCAATGTCCAAACACTCTTTTCTTGGATCCCGTCGACCTGTTCGCCGATTTCAAAGTTGAAATCTTTCGACGGGTCTCTCGAAAAGAACGACCACATCGTTTAATTAAATCGCTTAATGCGTACGATTATCTGAAAAATCAGTGGTTTTAAAAACTTAACCTAAACGCCAGCTCATTTTTGACGTATTTATAATGGTTATATTACAGACAACTGTTTTATTGCAGATAAATTGACATTTTAGTGTTTATCACCTACTTCATGTTCCTTATTCTGTGATATTCAAACGATAAAAAGCGGGAAATAAAGTTGTTAGGAATTTTGATGCATTGTTAATGCAACCTATTTTTTTTTAAGAGAATTTTTTGATAGTTATATTAGGCAGTTACATATGTGACCGGTTATAAAAGCAATGTATTTATAATAAAAGTATAGAAAAGCATCTTTAACATATTATTACAATTAGCCGTCTTGAGACGCACGGCTAAACTGAATATTTCTAGTGTTAATTCTGGTTTTATTTCAATAAAAATATGTAACAACCTAGCAATGAATAACCACTAAAACTTGAACTAACGCTAGCCTTATCACTAGAAGTTATACAGCTTAATCCGTAAGTTTCTAGTTCTTCCTGGTGATGATTGGAATACATTATTTGCAGATTTCATTGTAAAAGCTGCCAGTTGACCTCTAAAGATGGTGAATAAGTATGAATGTAGACGTGTATGTTATAAACAAAAACAATGCATCTTCCTCATTTAGGGTGATTTGGGTTGGGTTTGTTTGGATCAAAGTTCGAATTGACAGGAAAATAATTCAAAGTTGTTTATGTTACATTCAAATGTAATTTAAAATAAAAACAAGCCATAAATTCTTTTCTTGTTCATTTTATTAATATACATTTATATTTTATATATAAACTAAACAACAGCCTTTTAGTGTTTAAGATTTTAAGTTTCCTTTCCTCTTTATTTTTTTCATTTTAACATAGCCACTAACAGATGGTTTTAAGTTATCAAAAACAATAGATCCTTCACCACTTTTCACCCTAAATGTTTAGTGTAGCTTTAAAATCAAAACACTTTTTCAAAAAATATATATTAATTATACACAAATCTATAACAAAACTTTAAGGTTTAATGTAAAACCATAAATTAATTTTCCAAAAAGTGGCCGTTCAGTCAAAAATTTTTCATTTTTGAATGTTTTGTCGTATTTTCGTTCATCTTTTAGTCCTGACTCGTTTGCTGTTCGAATTTTTGCAGCCTTTTCCTGCGTATTTCTTCTTCTGCTGCTGTCGCCGCATCACTTGTTGATGATCCGGGAATAGGATCGCTTTTACTAATGTTGCTGTCACCTGCTGCAGTCGCCGTTGAATCTACTATAGAAGAAGCAGCATTTTCACCTTCAGACGATGTTGATGCTGTTGGCTGCTGTGGAATCGTGCTATTCGAACTTGCAGAAGTAGTTGTAGGTTCTGTTGTTGTGGTTACATTTGGAACTGCCATTGAGACAGCTGCAGCTGCGCTGTATTGTTGAAGCATTATTACTGCTGCATCTAACATAACCTATACCAGAGAAACCTTAATAATTATTAAAAGAAATTAATTAAAGCTTACGTTGATATTCCTAAGCCACTGTATCCTAGCTTCAACATTAGCCCTTTCATTCCCTTCTAGTTGTTGCAGTTGTTCCCTAGTTAATGAAGCCAAATTTTGGGGTGGAATTGGTGGAGGAGTCATGAATGGGTTCATAAATGGAAAAGGTGGCATTTGAAATGGGGGTGGTGGCCCAGGTGTTGGCGGGGTATTCGTGGGAACTTGATTGTTGTTATTATTTCCGTTATTTGGCAAATTATTGTTCTGCGCTCCTTGATTTCCTTGTTGTTGTTGTTGTGGATTTCTAACATTTGCAAAAACATTGAAAACATTTGGAGCCAAAAATCCATTTGCTCCAAAAGCGAAACCATTTAATCCGCCAGGCAAACCGTTTTGTTGTAAGTTTTGTTGATTCTGTTGTACATTTTGACCTTGCCTTTGTCTATCAGCGTTTGCAGAGGCCCCTAAGATATTTAAACGGCAAGTAGGACATGTTTGTTGTCTTTGGAACCATGAACGAAGGCAGGCAGTGTGAAAAATATGATTGCATGGTAATTTTTTACATCCAGTGGTCATTTCTTCTCTACAAATTATACAAACGTTATCGCCAGCAGATAATTCTTCTTGGGTAGCGTCTGGATAAAGAGTGTTCATATTGTGAATAGCCCTTCTTGATAATCGGACATCATTAAAAGCCTTTTTAAAGTTTCTTATTGTGTAATACATTGGTCTGAACGCAAATAATGGTAAAGTATAAACGCGAACCATGATTATTACAAAAGCTAAGTATAAAATAACTTTTATAAAACCCATAACCAGTTCGGTGTATAAAAGGAAAACTGCCTTGTTTTCCCATGGGGTTTCGCTATTTAAATCAACGGAATATAGTGCATATTTAATGGCAACATTTAAAGCCATTGTCATTAATATGGCATACTCAAAACCAAAAACCAATTGAACAGATGCTCCTTTTGTTACTGTTGAGTAATAAGCATGTTCAATAAAATAAAAATCTAAGGCTCCCAAAACAAATAGTAACGATAAAACACGTATGTGGAAAAGCAAACCGATTATAGGACTACGTTCCATCTAAAAAGAATTATTCACAGTTATTAAGACATTTTCAGATTGGTTTTAAATAATCGTACATAATCCACTCGATCTTCTGCTAACCAATGGAATGATTTTAAAAACAATAATAGAGTAAATAAAGCAACAAATTTTGGATTAAAATCGTCACGAAACACAGTAAATGCCAAACAGGTTTCTGTTATTGCATACCAAGACCTTTCCATTAAATGCTAAAATCAAAAATAAAGATATCTTTAAAGCGTATTATTTTATTTCATTTTACTTCAAATTCTGATGTTCTCAATTCCCCAAAGAAAATTCTTCTCATTAATTTGCCCATTAAAAACACCAAAATAAAAGCTTGACAGTACATAACCTATAAAGAAAGAAATTGTAGATAATATGGAAATTAAATAACTTAATTTATTGAATAATTATTGAAAATTTGAATAACTTACAGCCATACTAGGATTAGATTTGGTAATATACACAACCGAAGGGTAAAACTGTTTCTTTTGATAATAGGCGTTCGCAATCACAGAGGCAGTAAGTGCGATGCTAAACAACGAAATCCCGATCAGTCTCATTTTGATTTTTTGCTTGGTTTTTACGTTAACATTACACCGCGAAAATTACTAGTAAAAACGTCGCCACTAAATTTGATGAGTCGTTTTGTTTCAAGATACGTGTTTTGTCAACTTCTCCACCATATCTGTCAAAGAAACGTCAAATCAGCACGATTGGTGTGTCCATCTAGTAGTGGATCGCTTCAATTAACAGTCGTGGTTACTTATGATTGGTTGAAGTTTATAAAGCGCCAGATTTAGATTCTTATAAATACGTAATTAAAAGATCTTTTAATAAGAATTTGCCAAATTTGATTTTAATAAGAATTTGATTCTATGATGGACTTCCTGAAGATTTCTTGTTGGCGACTCCGGAATCAATATCTCTGTATACATTTATCAATTGTATAATGATATTGATTTCATATTATATTTTGTCTTATATGTATTTTGTATTCTGATTGTGATTTCCGATTTCGTTGTATCTTGATGCCATACGCTAAATAAATCAATAATACATGAACTATTATTTTAACTTATTCTACCTAAATGCTATTGTTTTAGGGTTTAAGGTTTTATATTAGGCACATCAAACAAAAAATCTAAAGCTCCCCATTCAAAATTCATTTATTATCAAAAAATATATATCTACATATCTCAAGAAACAAATTGGAATAATAAAAAAATCCTTATAATAAAATAGTTGAAAAAATAATAATAAGAAAATAATCAAAATTATGAACACAAATTATAATAAGTAACAAAAATCATTAATAATAAAAAACTTCCATACTAAATATAGTTATTAATGTTTGAGCAATTTTGTTCAATTTTTGTTTTATTTAGTATTTTTCACGAATCGTAGCTATAACTTTTAAAGGTGTGTTTTTCTCTGGTTGTAATAACATCCCCCTATTCAGTCTTTTTGGTGATTTAACATTAAATGGTCTCTTAATATGCGGTACTGCAGCTCTCGGAGTTAAACTCGAATCCTTAACATCCCTAAAATTCATATCCCTTAATGGAGACCCCCTCGTTTTTCCATAAACCCCTAAAACACAACCGTCCTTTAAGTCGTTTTCCTTATTTACCACTTTACCTTCATCGATCACCACTGCAACTTGATCGTTTCTTAAACGTTGAAGCCTTTTTGGACTTTTTGTCATCCGTTTTCTCGGACTAATTGTATTTTTCTTTAGCCTTCTTGTATTTTCTTCGGCTTTTAAAGCTCTAATTCTATTCGATTGCCGATCCACCTGTCTAATCGCACCCAATTTATTTGTTTGCACTCTTGGAATTAAATTGGGGGTACATTTCACAGAATTTGGGATTGGATTGGAATTATTTATATTAGGATTCGATAAATCAGTATCAACGAGATCGTCAAACAGGCGAGCTTTAGCCAAAACCATCCCCGCATTTTGATTTCTTAAACGAATCAAAGAAGCCCGGCACCTTTCACTTGCATCAAAATTTGATGAAGATGATAAACTAGACTGTTGTGAGTTTTCAAAAAATTCTTTACTTGATTTCCAATTATCGCTTAAACGCTTTTTAGGTTTTGTTATAGACGGTGATGAATTTCCATTAAAAGATAACGATCTTAATGAGTAACGATTCGAATCTAAGGATTTTGGTGTTAGCGGATTGCTTAAAACTGGAGTTATAGGTAATTGAATTTCTTTTTGGATGATTGGATGATTTAATTGATTTGTGTTACTTATCGGACTGTTGTGAGTGCTTGAAATGTGCCAAGTTTTGTTTCTAATCAATTTTTGTCGATCGGAATCTCGAGATCTTCGCCTTAATGTACCAATTTTTCTTGCGCTGGGCGATCTAATAACTTTTTGTTCGGTTGATCTCCGTATTTTTAATTCTCTACTTAATCTTTTAGCTAATTGATCTGCAGTTGGACTCATTGGTTGTAATTGTTCCAAGGTGTGCTCGTAAACGCACTGAACATTTTTAACTGTATCAATATTGTCAATATTTTTAGTAATCATTTCTTCAGGAAATTTATCATTACTTTCTAATTCAATTGATATCCTTCTTTCAATTTCTGATACTCTACTTTTTATCTCTTCGTATTCCATCCTTGGAATTTTTACATAATCTGATTCTTCCCGTAAATTAGCGATTTCTTTAATTTCATTGAGATGATCTAGATTTGTCGATTGAACAATTTCTTTGGAGATATCGGAATTTGATTGTGAAGATCCACCATATGAATTTCGTTTTTTATTTTTCCTGAAATCGGCTACATGACTTAATTGGGACCAACGCCTTTCTAACATCGTTTTTGTTCCTAAAGCACTTAAACGTGATGATATTGATGCAGATTCCTCGTTTGTTTTGATCGATTTACTTTTGGATTTCAATAACCATTTTTTGTCCTTTTCTTTTGTTCTGGTTTTTATAAAAAATAATGTTTGGATTAGTTGTGTGTGTTTAGAAAATATTAATCACTTACTTTGGATTAAATGGTGTTGCTAAAGTTGAACTTTGCGGAAGTTTCGTAATCAAGTCCTTCCTAAAAAAATAATAAATAATTACGACGTTACAACTGTTATTATTTCATATAATTAACATACTTTTTTCGCATAGAGAAACCAGCTCCATCAAACTTCCTCTTTTTTGCGGATCGAGTCAATAACGGTGTCACTAATAAATCTGGAGTTGCTACAACCTCTCGACTACCATTTCCTTCTTGGCTACCTCCACCTTCTCCCGACTTACTTGTCACAATCTTCTTTAAACCATTCAACATTCTTGTTAACGATCCACTTCTTCTTTTCTTCTTTTTCTTCAATGCTACAATTGCACCATCTTCATCTGTTAAAGACGCGGATGAACAAGATAATGCAATCCTTTCAATTATATCTTCAGGAACAAAACCAATTTGATTTGCATTTTCAATTAGCAACTAAACAAGCATTCTTTTTAATCAAAAATGATTACAATAAATTAAAAATACCTTTAAAACTTCACAAAACTTATTTATGCGATGAGTAGCACTTGGTGCAACTTTTTCTTCAACAGGAAGTAATGTGGGGCCAATAACAACGGCTAAATTATAAGCGTCCATTTTGTTATAGTTTGAAAATTCGGTTATTTGATATAAAAACTAAAACAAAAATAAATTAAGCAAAAGTATTAATTTATTTAATTAATTTCTTATTAAATTTCTTTTGAATTACCTGCATAAGATAAGCTAGAATGTTAAGATGTTCGGAAGGTAATAAAAGACAAACTAAAAGTATGGCACGTAAGTTAGATTGAGATAAAATAATGCAATGTAATAATGTGTCTTGAAATGTAATAGGAATTAAAGGATCGGGTAGTTCACGAAAGAAAGTTTTTAGAACACTCGCTACGTCAATTTCATGATGATCGTCACTTAAATAACATCCAGCATCTAATGATAACTGTAACAAAAATTAAAATAAAATTAGAAATAGGTAGAGCTAAAATAAAGTTTAATGTAATTAAGTCAAATTCTGGCAATACCTTTATTTCGTTTTGTCGTGATTTTGAACCCCCTTTCCTAAATAAACCCTCAGTCTTAACTTTTGTCAATAAAAAGGAACACATTTCATCTAAAATTTTTGGTACCACCAATTGCTGGCCGCTAACCAAAGTAACTGTCTTCATCGGTAGCGTTTGTAAAGGCACTTTGAACACTTTTCTTGACTTCGTTTTCTACAAAACAGAACAAATCAAAAAGAAAACAATAGCTTTTAAATATTGAAATGGATAAAATAACAAACCTGTATATTCTGTCGAGATGGTTTTTTTACGCGAAATTTTATCCCCAAACCACGTAAATCTTGCACAGCAAGATTTTTAATCTCGTCCTTTTTGTGTACATCGTTTAAAAACATCATCGGTATGATTAAAAGGAATCACAAACCGCTTTTAAAAGTTTCAAAACTTCACATCATTTGATAGCTCCGAACAGAACGACCAGTTTTAAACTCGTAATGTCAAATGTCAAACAAAAAGATATGCTGTGATTGGATAATTAAATTTTGTGTTGGCGGGATATTTCATTTGAAAAATAACCGTCATTTTATCGGAAAAAAAGTGTTTTCAGTTTTAAATATAAAAAAATATTAACTTGGTACACTGAATTACAAAATAATACACGTTTAGTACTTGAAATATGTTTTTTAAATTACAACGATAAATTTTATGGTTTAAAATAATTTTGTTTATTATTTTTCCTTTAATATGAATAATGGATTTAAACTCGTGAAAATGAAAAATAAAATAAATTAACAAAACATCAATTTTCTAAAACATGCTACAATCAAGGTCCGTAAAGCGTATTGTACAAAGCGGTTTACAGACCTTGGCTACAATCAATCGAAACAAATTTTCTGTTATGACATTTAAAAAGTTTAAAATGGCATAAGCACACGTGATTTTTTAAGGTTATGTACAAAATATTTAACCTTAGTAAGTTTTTCAAAGCTACGTATCCTACGTATAATCAATTATCTTGAAGAATGATTTTTCGCGATTTGGAAAATTATGAAGAACCTGAAAATGAAAGTGATAGTTCTACTGAAAATAAGAATAAAGAAAAGGTTGACTCTAAAAGAAAAGTGTCCGAAAATGAAGGTAAAATGAATAAAAAAGCTCGAAAAGATTTGTATAAACAACCAACAACGGATGAATTGAATCAATTAAAAGAAACTGAAAATTTATATTCCTCGAGTTTAATGAGATTACAAATTGAGGAATTATTGGGGAAGATTAACGTTTCAAAAAGGTACATTAATAAAGTTGAGGACTTTTGGAACGAATTTAAAGAAGTTATGGAAAATTTCAACGATTTAGTTGATCATAAAAGGATATTTAAGATTGATTCACTCGATATAAAATGTGATAAAGAGTTCAATTTAAACGATATTGAATTTATTAAACCAGAAAAGTACAAATTATTTGGGTTGTATAAGCTTGAATGTATTACAAATAAAAAAGATGAATTTAATGTGAATATAAATATCAGCATTCCCACAAAGTTTTTCCAAGAAAAAGATTATTTGAATAATCGTTATTTAGTGAAAAGAGATTTTTATATTCAATATCTTTTTGCCGGCTTCAAAAAAGTTGAGAATTGGAATAAATATGATTTTTGCATCAATTATTATAAAAAGTTAAAATATTCTCCGTACATTTGTATAAAACATTTAAACAACATCAAAATTAACGTTTTTTTAACGGCCGAAGCAAATACTTTTAAGTTAAGAAGAGTTATGCCTGATATGAACAACATGAAAATCGATTTTGATAAAAATTTTGTGTCTGTGAATGTTAAAGATTACGAAAATGTTGCTACACTTTTTTACAATTCAATTTTAGCAAGAGATTTGACGCTAAATGAAAATTACGATTGGTTAGAATCGAAAATTAATTCTAAAAATGTTCAAGATGGACTTAAATTGGCTTTGATTTGGTTAAATTTAAGAGAATTAAATGATTGTTTTAATGGATTTAATTATGAAATAGTATTATTTCTTGTGGGGTATTTAATCGAAAAGAAGAAAATTAATGAAAACATGAGTTCTTATCAAATTGTTAGGATATTTTGGTATTTTTTGATAAATTCTGATTGGAGTAAAGAACCAATATATATAAGAAACGATTTGCTGGAAAATTTTTCTGAAAATTTGAACTTATTTAAAAATAATTACGATGTTGTTTTTCTTGATAAAACCGGCTTTTTTAACTTAACATCATTTCTTGATCTCGATAATTACCAAACGATACGAAACGAAGCTAAAAGAGCCCTTGAAATTTTAGATAGCAATAATTTTAATTCATTTAGTTATTTGTTTAACACTAAAATTTCGTTCCTTCTCCAATTTGATGCAGTTGTAAAAATTAATAATTTTAACTTGGATGTAATTTTTAAAAATACGAATGCTCCGGAAAAGTGGAAATATTATGGCTTTTATGATTATTTGATCACAAAAAAGATTAAAGATCTTTTAAAAAAAGCTTTAAATCATCGTGTTTTTTACATAACCCCAAAAATATTTTACGATTTTAATAATAAATTACAAATGATTTTAATTGGGATCATTTTAAATCCAGAGAAAGCTTTTAATACCATAGAAAAGGGCCCTTCTGAAGAAAATCCGATTGAAGTCAAAGAATTTAAAGAATTTTGGGGTAAATTCTCTGATTTCAGAAGATTTCAAGATTCCACGGCCGCAGAAGTTGCTGTTTTTCCAAGAAAAACAATTCAAGATCGTAGAAATATTTATGCTACCATTATAAATTATGTATTAGAAGAGAAATACGGTTTAAATATCGAATTGATTGGGAATCAATTTGAAGAGTTTGTAGCAGATACATTTAGAAAACCATCTTTTCCATCTGGAACTAACGAAGAAGCCTGCTTAAAAGTAAAACATATTTTTGATGATTTATCTGAAAAAATGAGAAATTTAAAATTGGAATTAACCATAAATAGTATTCAAGGAGTTTCCCCTGTATTTTGTTACACACATTTATTTCCTCCCATTTCAACTAATTATCAATGCGACGAAAAAATTACAACACATTTAGATCAAAATGTAATATTTAATAATGTAAAAGAACTTAAAGCCGTTCCTAAATACGTTTACCCAATTGAATGTGTTATAAAATTATCAAGATCTTCAGCTTGGCCGAACGAAATTGAAGCACTTCGAGCTATTAAATGTGAATTTTATTTAAAAATTTCTTCATTATTAAACGAAGAGCTCAAGGACAAAATCATAACTCAACCCAATTTTGATTGTTTACAAGTCTTTTATGAAGGTTTAGTTTTCCGATTTAAACTTTTCATTGAAAAAGAATTAATTTTATTGAAGAAGTCAATAAACTCCGAGGGGGCGGTTGTCTATCAAGAAACCGAAGAATGTTTTGAATTAGAAAAAAATTCACAAATTTTACCAAAAATAATAAGCGCATTAAATGGGTAAGTAATTGTTGGAATTTAAAAATTAATTTAAATGTTTTTTCTAATTTCTGTAGAATTCATCAGGAAAATCCGAGTTTTGGTTCTTGTTCAATGTTGATTAAACGTTGGTTAAGATCCCAAATGATTGATGATGATCACATGTCCGATATAATAATCGATTTATGGAATGCTTCTTTATACATAAATCAAAACTCTTTCAATAAGTTTAATTTACCTCAAATTGGATTCATTCGATTTTTAAAGCATGTTGCTAGTTTCGACCCAAAAACCGATTTTATTCTTGTTAATTTTAATGAGGATATTGAAAGTAAGTTGTTTTATTTTTATGAATACATATATTACTTAGTGCATTATATTACTTAATGCACGCGGCCGTTGGGTTAGGTTTAATAAATAAAAAATTAACTTTTTTTCTAGAATCACGTTTGGATGAAATTGAAAGTAATTTTATAAATAATCGTTCGTCTTTACCGTTTTTGTACATTGTAACTCCATATGACAATGGAAAGTCTATTTTTTCGAAAAGAGGGCCTAGTGAAGAAATTTTAAGGAGGATTTCAATTTTAGCGGAAGCTGCTTACACCTACTTAAATGACATTTCAATTAAATGGAAAAAATTTGAAATAAAAGTAACAATTAATGCTATTAATTTACCCATTCAGTATTTAATTGTTCCTTATACTTTTTAAGAATTTGTTTCAACCAAGTTTGGAAGGCTACGATTTAATAATTAATCTGGTATCTCATTTAAATCCGCTAAAATATCAACAAATACCGTTCAAAAATGTTAATAAATCTGTTGATATAGAAAATTATGATAGAAATGTTTCTAAATTCTTTCCAATTATCGATTTTAATCCAATTCACAAGTTTTTGAAAGAGTTAAGGGTAAGTTTTTTCTAGAATTACATTTTTTTAATGTCCTTGTTATAAACCGATTTTTAAAGGTAATTTATGGAAAATACGCATTATTCTTCCATGATTCATATGGTGGAGAAACTATTGGAGTTTTATGGATTAAAAGCGAATTAGAACCAAAAGAATTTAAGGTTGGGTCAAAAATTTTTTTGCACGCCTTATCTTTTAATTTATTTTTTTCTAGATCAGCAATGTAAATTGTAAGAAAAAAGTTGGTGACAAATTGGTGTTAAATAGAGAAGCGATTATAGAAGATATTTACAACAGAGGAATGAGTTTAATTAAAAGTATCGAAAAAGCATAGGTTCGTTACTTTTATGTTTGTTAAGCAAATGATATTGATAATAAATTTTGTATATTGAAAGAAAAAAGTGAATTTTATTACACATAAATTTAATCAGACTGGTTTAACATGTGTAAGAAATCTGAACTCTTCAATTAATGCATTGATGAAGACAATCTCACCTTACCACATAACTTCCATACCTCATTTTATTCTAAGAAAATTTAATAAACACATAGAAAAAAATATATATTTAATTTTTTAAGGAACTCTTTATTAATTAACTTTCAGTACAACAATGAACAAAAACAAATTATTAAACAAAGAACTACTTAAAAAATAGAACATAAATGCCTTTGAAAATAACCTGTAGCGATTAACTACCACAATTTAAACGCTTAAATATACAAAAATTTAGTACTAAGTTTCAAATCTATTCAGTGTAGCTTCGAATTAAATAATCTCAAGGTAAACAAGGTCAAAAAAAGTTTTTAAAAAACTTCTCCAGCATTAACTTTACTGATTATTGCCAAAAATGTGCGTTTAAGTTCAGGAAGTTTCAGATAATTTTGTTCCAAAGAATTGTTTCTCAACCATAAAAACACGTTGATGAAAATATCAAAGAAAACGAAATAAAAAAAAAACAATGTACTAATCATATAAAAACGAACAAAATCACAGATGATGAAATATGGAATGTGAAAGTGATTGTTATTATGATATTTGTAGCTGCCATATGTTCGCGAATTAACGTTTTCGAATTCATTTAAAGTATTTTTAGAAAGTATTATTTTTGATTCTTCCAAGCAGATTATAATAAGAAATTTATATTAAAAGATAGCAGTATCACCAAAAATCAAATTAACATATTAAAAAAATAGAAATAGTTAAACAAAAGAACCAAATATATCTTCAAAATTACAACTCAATACGTTTTTTGGTGTCTTTGGTCTTAGTTTCACTCACTTTTACCTTGTCTTTTACTCCATCACCCATTTTTTGTACAGTTTCCTTTTCATTCTTTGTTTTAGTTTTCTCTACATTTTCTTGTTTACGATCGTTTGGTGTTTCTTGTGTTTTTGGAACATCTTTCTTATTCTCAGTACTTTTTATGTCTTCTTTAACGGTTTTTTTTACTTCTTCTTTAATGTCTTTTTTTACTTCTTTAATGGGAACATCGTTCTTTTGTTTCGTTGGCTTTTGTGGCGTAACAGTTGGTTTTTCTGTGGTTGTAGGTTTTGGTTTTTTCATTGTTTCAGTTGGTTTTTGAATGTTTTCCTTTACTTTTCCAGTTTTTATTGGTTTCTGATTATTATCAGTTGGTTTTTGGGTATTTTTATTTGATTTTTGTACGTTTTCTTCTTTTATATTTTGCGGTATGGACGGTTTTGGAGTCGTTGTTGTCGGCTTCTCGGTTGTAGTGGTCGGTTTTGGTGTTGTACTCGTGATCGTTTCTGTTTTAGGTGGCTGAGGAGTAACCTTGACCGGTTCTTTTTTTAGTCCGTAACCTTCCAATCCCAATTTATCAGCGGAAATTCTTCCGATGTAATCATTAAAAGGCGTACCTAGATAAACTTGACCTTTAAAAATGTGCATTTCGCAAATCGCAGAGATTTTTTTATTCGTTGTATGCCAACTTTGAATTATTTCCGCATTTTTTGATAAATGTAGAATAGTTACACGCTTTGGCAATAAAAGTGATAATGATGAAAAATGACCAACCTAAAATATTTTTATTGTTGAAATCAATGTTATTCAAGGTAATTTTAAGTACTTACAAAGTGAATAGCTTTTTCTGCATATTCATTTGGATAAATTTTTTGAATCAAGTTAAATCCAAATTCGGTTAAACCGAAAATTCTAGAGATAAATTTTCGAATTAATGGCCACGGCGCTAAAAACTGTGTAGGAATTGGGTTTTCAGAATCGCGACTTGCGACTAATGGGGCGAAAAATCCACCCTTTCCATCAGATTTTAAATTATCTGGCAACCCAGGTAAACCATCAATAAACAGATCACTACTTCCCTTTTTAGGACCTTTCAAGTAATACCTATGTATTGCGCTGGCTCCAGTTTCAACAACTAAAACGAAATCTTCATCTTCAGACAATGCTACACCATTAGCAAAGAGAAGATTATCAATTAAAACGGTGTTTTCTTTCGTTTTTGCGTTGTAATGAATTAATCTTGAATAAGAAAAAAAGTAAGAATTATTTTAATTTTATTTTAAAGTGTTTCTTTAACCTTCCACTTCCATCAGCAAAAGAGTCTATTGCTCCATCTTGGAGTAAAAATTCAGTACTTGAGTCACTCCAAAAAATGTCTCCGTTGGTAGCTAAAGCAATACTGTTTGGTAGTTTTGGTTTTTTGCCAGCAATTTCTTGATCAACAGAGATTAATTGAGTTGTATCTCCTATAAAAAAATAATCCAATTTTGAACATAAAGTATGTTGAGATAAGACAAATAGTGTATTTCAAGGTTAAAGTTGGCACTAAATAAAAGTATATAAACATGTCAATTAATGTAATTAACTAATTTACCATTTTGATTACTCTTTTTCAACATAAAAACATTTTGGATTATCATCCTATGAAATAATTACCTGTTTTTACATTAACCTTAAAAATACCATAATAAGCATCGACGGCAATCAAAAACCCATCTTTATCAAAAGCAATCCCCAAAGGTCTTCCACAGATCTTTTCTTGATAAGGTCCTTTACAAGGTTTTCCAAATTGAACAATTGGTATTATATGTTCCCCTATTAATTTAACGATTTCTCCACTTTGCAATGAAGTGTATAATTCCCCATCGTAATCGGCGAAACCCTCAGGACCATTCAGTTGTCCTTTATGCCAAATTTCAACATTGTCTAATTTATTATTTAAGGCTAATTTCCCTTCTAACGGCATGGAAGGTGTTATCCTAAAAGAATAGTACAGTAAAGGTTAATATTACGTGGAGAATTTACAAGATTTTAACTTACGTTCGTGAATTTGATATTTTACAATACGGCGGTAAATTTGGCATGAAAGCAATTAACAAAATGATCACAATACCTTCAGCTACGCGTAGGGTAACGAAACGCATTAATTTAGTGAAAAAACCCATTTTTACTCGATTTGTTTCACCGTTTGTGGTGATATCACCGTAATGGACTCGTTTACAATGAACTCAGATAACCTATAAAAAGTACGCTCGTTTTATTCGAATGACAGTTCAAGTTTAATTCCAATGACGTGTAATATCTTTGATCTTTTTAATCTTGTAAATGCATCGAAAGAGAAGCGATAATAAAATTTATTTCGTTTTTTAATAAAAATTTGTTTATATAATTTTTCTTAAGCGAATTTTAAAATGCAATTGATTTGTTATTTAGAGCACATAATTTTATTAAATGAATTCTCTTAAAATTTCATTAAAGTTAACTTGGCTAACTTCAGAAAATAATTAAGGTTTGTGTGCTTAAGATTCGACAAATAGAACTAACAATAAGTCTTGGAACTAACAATAAGTATTTTGACATTGCTGATAAAAATTATTAAATTAAATATTGAATTAATTTTGTAAATTAAGGGTTATTATCAACCGATGTACTTAAAGAATACTCATTGTTATTATGATGTTTAACTTCTAATTATACCCTCAGCAAGAAGATAAGTATAACAAGGGTATAACATATTTGTAAGACATTGAGATATTAGGTACCAAGAATAATTTTTATTCTTTGTAATTTATTATATGAAAACTTAATACCCAAAATTTTCATAAGAACTTTCAATTTCGCCACCCTTATGTCGTTTAAAGTCATTCGATGTATTAGTAAATTCTAATCGACATTTTGGGATATTAATGTGTTTTTATACTTTTTAATAGTAGAAAAAATGAACAAAATTTATTAAAATTAAATACACATTACTTAATAGGCATAGATGCTAGTTGGGTTGCATATTTTATTAAAAATTTATTTTCAAATATCAACCTTTTAATCAAATCACTAAAACAAACTAAATTAAATCAACATTGTATTAATTTATTTCACTCATTTTGAAGTTATGATTATGAATATCATAGATAATTATATTGTATTAATAATGAAAACCAAAAATAGGTTACAATATGTACACAAATGAATTCTGTAGAAAATTTATGCTTGAAATTCTCTTTATATCATTTCAACCCTTATTTCGAACTGAATCAATAACTTAACTCAATAACGAGACATCTTAAGACCTCCTCCAGAGGATCCACACCATACATTATCCTGTCATTTCATTTAAAACTTCACTTTTTTAATACACAATCTAAGACAGAAGTCTTGTCAAGTCTCTATTTAAGAGACTTAAACGAAAACGTGTCAATCGTCGTTAAAACGCCCACAGATTGAATTAATTTCAAAAGCTTCCTTTCAACTACAAAGTTTACAACTTACAATTAGATGCTTTAGGTCTTCAGTTAACATTGAAACACGAATAACGTCAATTTAAATATCTTAAAGGGAATTTACAATTAGTTTGTGATGATATAAAAGCAATCGAAAAATTTAAGTACGACCAGTTTTTAATAGAGGTTCAATCAAAGTCATACTTAAAATTAAAAAATGGTTGATGAGTCTAAATATCAATTTATGGGTTTCACGGTTAAAGTGTTAAAAATGTTAAACATTTGGTTAAATGATGGGGAAATAGACGAGCTTAAATGGCGTAGTTGGAAAACGTATTCTATTTATATTTTTTTAATACCCAGTGTTTTACCTTTATTTATCGAACTGATTTTTATATTCACTGGTAAGTAGGTAAATGGTTTATGAAAAATTGAGAAAAATTAATTTTAATTATTTAAAAAGGCTTTTTGTTGAAAATTTCAAATCTGTTCTTTTAATAATTTTAGAACCAGAAGCGGATATAGTGATAATATTTCAGGTGGTTCTAGCTGGTGTTTGCGTCGCCGGAAGTATGTACATGACACTTTGTTTCTTATCGAATAGAAAAGGCATCAAAGAAATCATAAAATCAATTGAACTCTTTACAAAATACTCCGATTTAGATATTATCGCTATAGATTTGAAAATTTCTTTTTACTCAAAAATATTCATTTTTTACACGATAACGGGAATTTTAATTTACGTTATTGCCCCAACTCTTCACGTGGAAACTTGCGAAGCTACAAAACCGCGATACATGAAGGAAGCTGGTATTCCTTGCGGTGTTATAGTTCGAATAAGGTTACCTTATCGATACGATAAAAGCCCAATGTTTGAAATTTATGTAATTCATCAATTTTTAACTGCTGCTATGTCCAGTTTGGTTATTGTTAATTCAACAATTTTGATTTGCGGTTTGTTAAGACACGTTGAACTTCAATTTAAAAAGTTGTTTTCTTATATCATGTTAATATCAACGGTTAAGACGAGTAAACTTAGCGAAACGGTTAAGTTTTGTGTTGAATATCATCACGAGATAATCAAGTAATGTGCAATTTTTATATTACATTAGTTAATTAGTATGACAATTTAATTTCTTTAAGATTCGTTGAAAATATTAATTTGTCTTTTGGAAGTCAACTTGTGGTTCACGTAACATTAACGTCGTTGGTTATCAGCATTTTAGGGTTTGAAATCTTAATGGAAGATGATTTATTTGAGTCTGTTCGTTATGGGATGCATTTATCTGGTTGGTTACTTTTGTTATTCACTATTTGTCATTTTGGACAAAATTTAATGGATGAAGTAAGTAAGACAATATTATAGTATAATTACACATTATAAATAGTTTTGTAAAAGAGTACTGAGAAAGAAGTTTTTCTTAGAAAGGGTTTGGGGTTTTAAAAAAATTAACACAAACTTGTGATTATTAAGGTTATCTTTAATAATGTTTTTCTCGAAAATTAATCAATGTTTTAAAATCCTTCGCTACTATAAATACAGCAGATACAAATTGTAAACTGCGCTTTAAACTATCAATCAAAATTGTAGATGTATGAAGGGTTATCTTTATTTTATTTATGAAGGGATTATTTATAATTAAAACTGGTGCTTTTTAAATAATTGTTTCTAATACAAATAAAGTTTCGTTCGTTACATTTACAGAGTACAAGTTTGGCAATCGCTGCATATAATACACCTTGGTATAACAGCCCCGTTTCTATCCAAAAGGATATCTTACTGATTCTAATCAGATCACAAAAGCCGCTTACTTTAAACGCTATGAATTTAGGTGATTTATCACGGGCCACATTTCTAAAGGTAGCGATGTTAACTAAAAAATAAAATTAAGTTAAATTTGTAACATATTTTGTTATGTTTCAGGTTCTAAGTTCTGCTTATTCGTATTTCACGTTGTTTTTGAATGTGAAAAAATGAATGTGTATGAAATAGAAGGACTGCTCAGATTTCCATAAAAATTGCAATGATGTAGATAAATTTAAATTTTAAAATAAATATTATTATACACCTCGAATACTTTTTTTTAGTTTTCGATTTATACAGAAAAATTAATACGATTTCTTTGTTAACTTGTTTATATGAATTTAAATTAATTAACCACGTGTTTTCAAGCAACCTTGTCGCTCCAAACTTGAGCAAAGCTCGTTTTGTGCAAAAATAAAATTATAAAAAAATATACTTTCATTTTCAATGGTGATGCATTTTAGTTTACTTACAGTTAATTTTACGTAATCTACAATTCAAATTTGAACCTTGATTTTCGAATAAACTAGCTTTTAACGCGACAAAAAACTCTTAAGAATATAACACGATAATTCAATTATTATGATGCATCGAAATATTTGGCAGCAAACAATTCCATAAAAACTGAAATTACGTGTTATTCATAATTGTGGGCGCTCAATTTATTTAAATTAATATTATGAAAGTCGTTTCGCCCACCGTAAATCGTTCGAATGTGACTAAAAAGGTAACATCGATTTCTTTTAAGAACACAATCAACTGCTGATCATTGTTAGTTTCTTTGTAACGTTCGCGGTGGAAGTGTATAAACGAGCTTAAGTGAGTTGAAGGTAAGCTATTACAATTTTCAATTATAATGTAATAAGTTAGAGATTTACATAACTACAGTATGAGAGCAGTGTTAGACATTTAAATTAATAAACATTTTTTCAGATGTCTCCATTTTGGTCCTTTTACCAAATATTAATATTCCTGGTTATATTTCAATTTCCAAGAGGTGAGAGTTATTCGAGACAATATAGAATACTTTCTGGTGATTATTATTACCCTTCCTACCGTTATTATGATGGTTACCGAATTACTTCGCCATCAAAAAGTTATTACGTGAAACCATCCAGTTACTATCAAGACGATAATGTCTATATAACGGATAAATATGGACAAACTACCGTCGTTAACAAAAATTCGTACTATCAAAGAGCAGGTTTATATTACCTAAATTTATATTTTGAATGTTAAATTAATTTTGGTGATTGGTTTGAAATACATACAACTGTACCGGCCGGTGTTAATTGAACTAAAACTAGAACTAACACTATCACTACAACTAACACTAGACCTAGAAATAGAAATTTTCGGATTAAGTCGTGCGTCTTTTGAAAAAGTGTTTGACGTTTCGGATACCAAGTGGCAACCTTTTTCAGAAACCTTTAACAAGTAAACACTAGTTAACGTTTTATTGAACTAAAAGTACGATTAACACTAGACCTAGAAACTCGAAACATTCGGGTTTAGCCGTGCGTCTGAAACCAATGTTTTTAGTTCTAGGTCTAATGTTAGTACCTATCTAATGATAGTGCTAGTGTTAGTTCTAGTTTTAAATTCAAAACTATATTTCATTTTCATCTGCACAATAAATTTCGTCGTGGTCATTTTGTCTTAAAATTTGTTAATAATAAATAATAAATTAACATTAAAAACTGATTAAACAAAGGTTAAAAATCCTTATATTTTATAGCGCTAACATCTCCACAAATTTCGTCCCTCAGTTTACCGAGTGGAAATTTGTGCGCCAAATGTGGACAAAATGCTCAATGTGCTATTGTTGATGGTAGACCGGTTTGTTCCTGTTTAAGAAGTCACATAGGAGACCCTCTTTCATCATGTAAAAGAGTTGAATGTTTAAGTGACTACGAATGTGGTCCTCATCAAATGTGCAAAAATGATAAATGCGTTAATCCATGTGATGGAGTCTGCGGCATCAATGCAAATTGCGAGGTTCGACTACATGTTCCAGTGTGTAGTTGTCCATCTGGTTATACTGGCAACCCTTCTTTGAGTTGTCGAAGATTCGATCCAGGTAAGTAGTACGGTAATAATAATATTTACGTACCATGAGTTTATAATTAAAGTTTACAATCTAAATTCAAATCTCTTTTCGGTTTAATGTGTTTCATAACCTACAATTGAACCCTAAATATTTTATAAATTATGAATTAACAGTTCTATATAAACGAATATCTTGTATAAACATGCTTTATTTCAGCTGAATTATGTCATCCAAGTCCGTGCGGTGTCAACACCAACTGTGAAGTGATTAACGAAACCCCAACTTGCAAATGTTCCCCTGGATATAAAGGTGATCCGATAACTGGATGTCGCCACGAATGCGACGCAGATTCTGATTGCGGTTCACAAATGGCTTGCATTGATTACAAGTGTCAAAATCCTTGTTATACTCAATGCGGACAAAGTGCACAGTGTCAAGGCGTTCGAAATCATCAAGCCATTTGTGTTTGTCCCGAGGTAAGTGTACTACTTTTTCAATGCCATATCACGTCGTACACCTTATAAATACAAATTTATTTTTAGCATTATTAATTATGATAAGAAATCTACTCTTTTTATGAATTGTCAAAAGTTTTATTAAATTATTTAATATAGTTATATTAATGCTATTCTTTTAAGGGTTGGCATGGAAATCCTTTCTCAGCCTGCAGAGCTGAATGTTATGCAGATAGCGATTGTCCGAGAAATAAACCTGCTTGCTTTATTACTGCATGTAAAAATCCTTGTGACAACGCTTGCGGAATCGGTGCTAACTGCGAATTAAGAGGTTTAACACCGATTTGTTCATGTCCGAAAGATATGACAGGTGATCCATTCGTCAGATGCAGACCATTCACAAAAGGTACGTACCATTGAATTTACTTTCATTTCATTATTAAATTCAATTTTTCTAGAGGACCTTTGCGAACCTAATCCTTGCGGAAGCAACGCGAAATGCACGCCTGGCTACGACAGATCAAACAATGAAAGACCAGTTTGTACCTGTCCTGTTGGTTACGTTGGTAATCCTTTGACATCCTGTACACCTGGAGAGTGTACGGATGATTCGCAATGTGGTGATCATCGGGCTTGTATTGATTATGCGTAAGTTACTGGCGCTTTTAAGTTTGGGGTGAGTTACCAATTTTTTTTAGCTGCGTCAATCCTTGTCATGGGCAATGCGGGGTTAACGCTGAATGTAATCCGAGAAGACACATTGCAGTGTGTACTTGTCCAAATGGTTATAATGGAGATGCGCTTGTCTCTTGTCACCGTGTTCAATCGACTCCATATTATAAAAAATAAGTAATTTTGGTGATCAGAGAAATTATTAACAAAATTATTTAGATGTAAAAACTTAAAGTTAATAAAGAATTAATCAGTGCATTATTAGTTTTATATCATTATGTCCGCATTGTATTGTTTTTCTTCTCCTTCTCATTCATTTCTCAATGTTAAGCGGTTTTCTAGAATATTGTCCAAATACAATCATTTTTATCTCATGTTAACGTTTATTTAAACCACTATCTTTTTTTGTAATCAATGAACTTTGTAACTTCTTAAACTATAACCGATGTTAAGTATTAAATAGGTCAAGTTTGAATTTAAAAATAACATTAGTTTTTAGATTTTAACGTATTTAACATCTTTTGTTATGTATCCTACAAGTTCTATTTTAAATTCTTCTCCTTGGTATGTATCGAAAATTAATAAAGTTTATAAAAAGGAAATAATAATAAATGATTTTGTTTTAAGCGAGTTTAAATATACCGTAAGTAGCAAAGCTTTAAATAATCACCAAAGAGAATTTTATGAACATAACGGTTACATTGTAATAAAGAATGTGCTTAGTTCAGAAGAAATTAATATTTACACTGATCGTTTCTTGGATATTATCAATAAAAAAGTGATTGTACCTAAAGGTTTATTGGAAATAGAGGATTACTCTTTATCACAAGAAGGAAAAACCGATGGTGTTTATCTTTATTATAAAGTTCATAATTTTTTATATGATGATATTCTTTCTCAATACGCCTCAAATAAAAAAATCATCGGAGTAATTCAGAGTATAATCGGAGACAACATCACAGCTACTTTTTCAATCGTTTTCAATAAACCTCCGAATGCCCACGAAGATAGCTCAAAACACGTTTTGCATCAAGATCTTTATAACTTTCCATTTCGCCCGGCCGAAAAAATCTGCGCCTCTTGGACCGCTTTGGAAAAAGTTTATAAAGAGAATGGGTGTCTTTTTGTTGTTCCTGGAACGCATAAATTCGATTTATATCCACATACACAAATAAATGTAATAAAAATAAACATAAAAATGTTTTAAAAATTATATAATTGTTTTAGGCTATGAATAACCGTTATCTTCATGGTGTTCTTGGCTTTGATCACCTTGAAAAAGTTTATTTAGAGATGGATAAAGGGGATACGGTGTTTTTTCATCCGTTATTAATGCATGGTTCAGGGCCAAATCTTACAAATGTAACGCAATATTTAAGTTATTTTTGAAAAAAAAAATTTTTTGTTGTGATTTTAGGGGTTTCGAAGAAGTATATCTGTTCATTACGCAAACAGTGATTGTTATTTTATTGATGTTGGAGATACAGCTCAAAATTTACTTCGTAAACAACTTGATACCATGATGTTTAAGTTGGTAGGATATGGATATTATGTAAGTATTAATAAAATTTTTTTTTTTAATTAACTTTTTATTTTTAGGATACTTTTAAATTTAATAGTAAGATTATTCATGGACCATTTGGAAAATTTCAACAAGTACAAAATAAATTGTAAAGACTTAATAAGTAATCATTATTTTTATATTTTATTATGCTTAAATAAACGTAATCTCATTTAAGATTCGTAACCATAAACATTTTTTTTGTATAAACAAAAAACAAGATATATTCTTACATTCTTCATGGTTAATTAATAAAGAGAACGTCTTTAAGTAAAGTAATAGTATATTAAAAAAAGATTAAAAATAAAATTAACAGCAAGAAATGGCTGAGTAAGTTTTAATTTTATTTACAAGAAAGTTTAAATAAATTTGAACAATTGAACTAAAACTAGAATTAACATTAGCACTATCATTAGAACTAACACTAGACCTAGTACTAGAATCATTTGTAGTGATCAACGATCTGGAAACATCGTTTCTAAATCGTTGGTAATAGGTGATAGTGCTAGTTTTAGATCAATTAATAATGGCCGTGAAAGTAGTTACAAATTAAAAACAATATTTTTAGCATGTTTATTTACACAGTTAGCAACAAAGCTTTAACAAGCTCCCAAAGAATTTTTTATGAAGAAAATGGTTACATTTATTTCAAAAATTTAATAAATCACGAAGATTTAGATAAATACAAACAAAGATTCATTGATATTTGTAATGGAATCGTCGATTCAAGTGCAATAACGGTCGTGAAAGATTACTCTTTGTTGAAACAGAAGATTTTTAAAGGAGAACGTCTTTTATACAAAGTTATAATCATCCCAAACTTTCTTTATAATCCTTTTTCTTAAAAATTAATTTTAGATACAAGATTTTTTATATGATTCGGTTTTATTCGATTACGCTCGAGATAAAAGAATCGTTAACGTTGTATCAAGCATAATTGGTGATGGGATAACAGGATTTAATTCAATGTTTATAAATAAACCTCCAAATTCTTTGACAAACAGTCATCCTTTACACCAAGATTTACATTTTTTTCCTTTCCGACCTGAGAATAAAATTTGCGGTTCATGGACTGCTGTTGAAAAAATGACCGAAGAAAATGGATGTCTTATGGTTATTCCAGGTTCACATAAATCCAGTTTATTGTTACATGGGTATCCTAATGTAAAAATTATGAACACTAAACAGTAATTGAAGTTAAATGCTTTAATTCCAATTTTTAGCTTTTAAATAATAGTATTTATCATGGAATAATGGATACCAATCATTTTAAACCTGTTCAATTACCAATGGAAAAAGGTGATACAATCTTTTTTCATCCACTTTTAATTCACGGATCAGGACCAAATTTAACTCAAGTTTTAAATATATCTCTTTATAAAATTAATACCAATTCTAATAATTATTTTATAGGGTTTTAGAAAATGTATTTCTGTACATTATTTAAATAATAATTGTAACTTTATTAATATGAGAGACACAGAGCAGGAATTCGTTGTTGATGAAGTTGAAAAAATTTTCGTTTTAAAAGGATTTAGTGTTGACTATAATGTATGAACTTACTAACTATTTATTAAAGCTAACTTTATTATTTGATGATTTTTAGCAATCTTGGATAGCTAAAAGCAGACGAATAACTGGCAAACCTGGGAAATATCATGAATTAACAAGCAGATTGTAAAAGATTTTTAAATCAAATTATGAATTTGATACTAACTTTTAAAAATTTAAAAATAAAAAAAAATTAAATTAAAAATCTTTAAAATCTTGTTATTTATTTGTAATCTTACTGTAAAATAAAAAATATTGATTGAAAATAAAAATTTTAAATGTTCATATAAATTACAAAATATCTTTCTAGATGTCACTAACAAAACTGAATAAAACTGTCAATTTCACAACTTGACAAATTTTAAAACTATACAATCTTAATTTCATTAAGAAAACAACAAAATTAATTAAATAATTCATTGAAAAATGGAACATTTACCTCCGTTACAAACTTCCAATGCAGTGTCAACTCCAGTAGAGGTAGAAAAAATTACTTAAAAGCATACATAACCTAGCATTATTAATTTCCAGTTTGAACTTGTTGGGTTACAACAAATTGAAAATATCAAAGTATGGGGCGACGAACATGAAAATTTGGAGGGTCAAGCTTTAAAGGAGTTGAAAATTTTTCAAGACATTGAACATCGGGATGAAGAAGAAGGTGAAATCAAAGATAACGAAAATGTTGCAAAGGTTTCTGGTGGGTTTTTAGACATTAATCAGTATTTAAAGAGTCAGGAAGATCTTAAGAAAAAATTTGAGCGTAAAAAAACATTGATTGATGAAAAACGTAATAATAAAATTATTTTTAAAGAACATAAAAGAAAAAAACGTAAATTTACAAAGGAATCTGTCGAAAAAGCCTGTGAAAATGAGTCTAAAAAAGAAAAAAACGAAGATTCTGATAGTGATTACATTCCTTCCGATGATGATTTGCCCGAAAAAGAATATAACAGAGGTATAACTGAATGTGTTAAAAGAAAACGAAAAACTGGTTTAGTCGATAAGGTTATCGACGATGGGAACTTAAGTTATTACAAACATCGTTTAAATGAGTATTATAAAAAATTAGAAGAAAAAAATTGTAAAGAAGGTTTAGAATTTACCAAAATCAGTAAACATTTAAAAATGTTAAAGAAAACATGGGATAATTTATATAGTTATCAAAGAAAAGGGGTTGAGTGGCTTTGGAGACTTCATAAGCAATCGCATGGTGGTCTTTTAGGCGATGAGATGGGGTTAGGAAAAACTGTTCAGGTTATCGCATTTTTTTCAGCATTAAGTAACAACAGTTTCGTTTCTAATTATTGCAGGTAAAATATGTTTTTTTTTGGCTTTTTAACCTTCCGGACTCTCACTTATACAGCACATGCCGCGAACTGTGTCTGCAATTGTCTATAAAAACCGAAGTTTATTATTTACTTTTTTGTATTAAATCCATATAGCTTAACTCATTTACATCATAAGCTCAAATATGCACGGATTTACTACTTTTATTATTATTAATGTATTATATTGAACTAAAACTAGATAGCTCCACAACCATCGTCAGAAACAAGTTCCAAGTGTCCAAGTAGAATAACTTGGTGCAGAGTAACAACTAAAACTTGTGTATCACTAGAACTAACCTAGATCTATACAGGGTGCCCGGAAATTGCGTTCATATATTTAAAGGTGTGATTCTACATAAAAAATCATGAAGAAAAGTTCATATAAAGGTGTGTCCTAAAATGCTTCCTAAGGGAGGTAGAGTGCTTTGAAGAAGACGTTCAATATGTGGTTATTTCTCATTATTTCAAAAACTACTAGGGTTAGAAACACGAAATTTTCCATATCTAGCTATTTTTACGGGGCGAATACGATAATCGAATGAAAAATTAGAAGGAATGTGCAGTTGCGGAAATAAGGGATAGGGGGCGCAATTTATTTCCCATATTTCTTTTTGCTTTGATCTTTTCACTATTTTAACCTCAAAATTAGAATCTATGGAAAAAAATACATAAAAAATGTTCTGCTTATAAAATGGTCTACGACCACTCGTTTTCAAGATAAATAATACTAAGTAAAATACTGCACACAAACATGTGTATTAAACTATTACTAAAAATCTTAATAGGCTTCTTTCATTGGTTTGATTTAAGCTGTCAAATGGGTGATCAAAAATTACTTCGTATATTGTGTACAAAATTTTTTTCCAATCATAGTTAATTTTATCAAAATGATTCAAAAGATGATTATTACTAATTTTTCATAATAACTTAAAATTTTACCAAAACCTTGAAAAAACAATTTAAACAAAACGTATTAACAATTTAACAAAAATAAAAAGTTTAACTTAAAACATTAACAAAAAGCACTTAAATTTTTAACAAATAACACCAAAAGAAGTTATAAGAATTGTTCAAAAATTCCACCATCCATGTCAATGCAACATCTCACTCGTTTAATTAATGAACGTCTTACTTTCCAAAAAATACCTTGATTGTTTCGAATAGTGTTGCAACCGTCCCTTACACGTTGTTCTAGCTCTTCGACATTGTTAACTGGTGTTGCATACACTAAATATTTAAGATAACCCCAGAAAAAGAAGTCTATGGGATTTAAGTCTGGCGAACGTGGGGGCCATGCTACGGGCGCTCCTCGACCTATCCATCTTTCACGGTAGGTTTCATTTAAATATTGCCGTACTTGAACGCTGAAATGAGGAGAAGCCCCATCATGCATAAACCACATTTCCCTTCGTGTTTGATACGGCACTTCTTCCATTAGTTCAAACAAGGTATTTTGCAAAAAGTTAAGATAAGTTGTACCGTTGAGACGGTTATCAAGTACATGCGGACCAATTAAATGATCCCCAATAATACCAACCCATACATTAATAGAAAATCTTTCTTGATGTTTCGTGGCTAAAACATTGTATGGGTTTTCATAGGCCCAAACATGGATATTATGGAAGTTAATGACGCCATCTCGGGTAAATCCAGCTTCATCGGTAAACAACACTTTTTCCGGAAAATTTCTGTCATGGCGGCGCCATTGTTCCATAATCCAACGACTGAACTGTAGTCTTGGGATGCTGTCGTGGGTTTTAAGGCCTGCACCTTTTGGAAATGATATGGATGCAGTAGCTGATCTTTAAATACCTCCCAAACGGTGGTTTTCGGCACATTTTCTTGTACCGATAATCTCCTAGTGCTTACCGTAGGATTGATAGCTACTGCATCGAGCACCCTTTCTTTTACTTCTACAGTCCTCGTAGTGCATGATCTTCCACAGTCGTAACGATTTTCCTTAAAGCGCCCAGTTTCACACAATCTTCTATGAATAGAAGCGAACGTTTGTTCACAGGGAAGTTGTAGGTTTGGATATCGTTCTGCGTACAATCATCGTGCTTCTCTGGCATTTCCATCAGCTCTACCGTACGTAAAGTGAATGTTTGCCATCTCTTCGTTTGAGTATTGAACCATTTTGATTTAATTAAACGTAAATTATAATGGTTGTTGCACTAAAATAATTTTTTATCGACCGTTTGACAGCAAAGATCAACAAATGAAAGGAGCCTACTAAGATTTTTAGTGATAATTTAATACACATGTTTGTGTGCAGTATTTTACTTATTGTTAGTATTATTTATCTTGAAAACGAGTGGTCGTAGACCATTTTATAAGCAGAACATTTTTTATGTATTTTTTTCCGTAGATTCTAATTTTGAGGTTAAAATAGTGAAAAGTTCAAAGCAAAAAAAAATATGGGACATAAATTGTGCCCCCTATCCCTTATTTCCGCAACTGCACATTCCTTCTAATTTTTTATTCGATTATCGTATTCACCCCGTAAAAATAGCTGGATATGCAAAATTTCGTGTTTCTAACCCTAGTAGTTTTTGAAATAATGAGAAATAACCTCATATTGAACGTCGTCTTCAAAGCGCTCTACCTCCCTTAGGAAGCATTTTAGGACACACCTTTATATGAACTTTTCTTTATGATTTTTTATGTAGAATCACACCTTTAAATATATGAACGCAATTTCTGGGCACCTGTATAGAAACGATCGGGTTTAGTTAGCCATTCGTCTTCAGACAACATTTCACAAATATTAACATTTATTAGAATTGTGATTATTGCTTGTTGTATGCCTGTATCGAATGTTTGTATTCATTGTCCTTTAAAACAGCTAGCCAACAGAAGATGCGCTAGTGCGAAATTAGAAATTTAAATTTCGCCGACTGATAATCCGCGCGTGTACGAAAAGGTTAATAATGTTAAATAATCTTATTTTTAGATATACAGGTTTAGGTCCTGTTATAATTGTTTGTCCAACCACGGTTATTTATCAATGGGTTCAACACTTTCATGATTGGGCACCAGAAATTAGAGTAGCCATTTTACATACAACAGGAAGTTTTATAGGTAGTTCACGTGTTATTTTAAAACGTTTAATGCACAAATTTAAATTTACAGGAAGCAAATCAGTATTAATTAAAGACATTTTTAAAGCAAAAGGAGTTTTGGTGACTTCTTATTTTGGAATGTTGCAATTACATAAAGAACTCGTAAATTTCGATTGGCATTACATCGTGTTAGATGAAGGTCATAAAATAAGAAATTCACAAGCTAAGGTAGAATCACACAAAAAAAACTTTTTTGCCATTAATAAGCACACAAAATTATAGATAACTTTGGCTGTTAAAAAATTTCAAACTCCTCATAAATTAATTTTAACTGGATCGCCGATGCAAAATAACCTTCAAGAACTTTGGAGTTTATTCGATTTTATTTGTCCGAGTATGTTGGGTTCTTTACAAGTATTCAATGAACACTTCGTCACACCAATAATACAGGGTGGTTATACAAACGCTACTTACGAACAAGAAACAACAGCTTTAGCAATGGCAACGACTTTAAAAGATATGATTTCTCCTTATTTGTTAAGAAGATGTAAAAATGATTTGAAGGAAGATATTCATTTACCCCAAAAACGCGAACAAGTTTTATTTTGTTCTTTAAGTAACGAACAAAGAGAATTATATAAAGAATTTTTAAAAGTAAGGAAAATGTGGTATTTTTAATTATTTTAATTTTAACTTCTTTTTTGTTGATTTAGAGTTCTCACGTTGAGGTTATTTTGGGTAAAAATAATAATAATAAAAATTGGTTTTCTGAACAACACACTCGAGCTCAAGTTTTAGTTGGAATAACTATGTTAAGAAAAGTTTGTAATCACCCAAGAACCTATTTAGATGAATTGGATGAAACGAAAATGAATCTTGATACAGATCAGGAAGAAAACGAAAAAAATATTGATTATAAACGATCGGGTAAAATGATTGTTGTTTCCGCTTTATTAAAAATGTGGAAAAAACAAAGTCATAGAGTTTTATTGTTCACTCAAAGTAGATCGATGATAAAAATTTTTGAGAGTTTCCTAGTTTCGGAAGGTTATTGTTACTTAAAAATGGATGGATCAACTTCCGTTACATCAAGACAAGGATTAATTAACAAATTTAACCAAGATAATTCATTCGATGTTTTTTTATTAACCACAAGAGTCGGTGGATTAGGTGTTAATTTAACCGGAGCTGATCGAGTTATTATTTATGATCCCGATTGGAACCCAGCAACAGATACTCA
The DNA here is from genome assembly GCF_000648695.1 of Onthophagus taurus. Lineage (NCBI taxonomy): Eukaryota > Metazoa > Arthropoda > Insecta > Coleoptera > Scarabaeidae > Onthophagus > Onthophagus taurus. The sequence continues at coordinate 55,547 of NW_019280640.1, read as the reverse complement.
AGCACGAGAAAGAGCTTGGAGGATCGGACAAGACAAACAAGTCACAATTTATAGGTTAATTTCAGCTGGAACTATCGAAGAAAAGGTAAAAATCAAAAAATTAAATCGCTTAACAAGTAATAATTAATAAATTCATAGATATATCAAAGACAAGTTTGGAAACAACTTTTAAGCAATAAAGTCCTCTTAGATCCAAAATCACAAAAGTTTTTTACAACATCCGATCTACACGATTTATTTTCATTACAAGAACCAAATTCGAACGATTCAGAAACTGGAAATATTTTTAAAAAAGCTCGTGTTTCCGTTCAAGAAAAATTGGAAAAGCAAAAACAAATAAAAGAAACTAAAACAAAAAAGATTACCGAAAAAATTACTTTTACCGAAGATAAAATCGAACAGATGAAACGCAAAGCTCAAGAAATAGCTAAAAATATTGCAAGTAAATCTGAAAATGATTTAAGAAACAAAAAGAAATTTGCGTATGAATTTGAAGAAGAAATGGAAAGGAAACATAAAGAAGCCGAAAGAAATTTTATGAAAAAACTCTCACCTCAAGAATTAATGGAGTATAATAGGAAAAAATTAAATGAAAATGTTGATTCGAGTGTTAATAAATTAGATGATTTTAAAACCGGGGCAAGTTTTTCTCAAGCTTTGGAAATTTGTGAAAAAACATCGACAATTTATCACCGTATGAGAGAAGAAAAATTAGATATGGATAAAGCTCAGGATATTTACGAAGGATTTACAAAAAAAATTATCAAACAACCTGACATATTAAAAAGAAAGAATAAAAAAAATTGTATTGATGTGAGTGGAAGAGTTGATGGTGAAAAAATTGAGAATTTAATTAAAATTGAAAGTAGGAAACTTACCGAAGAAGAAAATAATTTTAATGATAATCAAGATGATTATGTTTTAGGAAAATTGTTTTCTAAAAAGGGTACAATGTTTGTTATCGATTAGTATTTTTCTAAAGTAATTTGAGTAATTTTTAGGTGTTCAATCCGCATTACAACACGATATTATTGTGGAATCGAACATTAAGGAACGAAAAAATAGGTTTAGTGCTTTTACTGAAGCTCAAAATAAAACGGAGATAGCTTTACAAGCTTTAAGAAAATCTAGACTTCGTGATTGGAGGTGGTAATCTTTATGTATTAATTATTTTGTTAATTTTATTTTCATATTTTGTATTTTTATATTCAAAATAGTTTATCCATTCTTAGAATATACTTTTTTTTTAAATAAGTCAACTAATTAATCTTTAACCAACTTTCATCTCAATATGGTGTGTATATATATATATATATATATATATATATATATATTAAAGAGAATTCAGGAAGGGTTAATGCAATTTATTATCAATTGTAGCGTAGTTTCTCAAAGAAAAAGCTGCCAAGTTATAAATTTGAAAGTGTGTGCATATACAAAACAAACAAAACTTTTGCTATTGGGCCCACGATTATCCTCGCAATATCCACGAAATACCTTTTCATATTGTGCATGTGATAGTTTGGTGTGTAATTACCTCTTTCGGTATAATCAGACTATACTCTGTCTTTAAACCAGGAGGAGTAAACGCGAAAGTCAGATTTACACTAGGAAAAATCACCAGAAAATATCAGTAGATATTTTGGCGGTAAATTTAAATTAATAATTATTATTATTTATTTATTTACTTATTATTGTATTTATTTTCGTTTGTTATCGTCAACACTAAACATACAAATTAACATTGAAGTTATGACACGAAACTGTCGAATTGTCAATAACCTAACATTCAAAATCAAAATTGCCTGTGTGTGAACCTTCCTCGCATTCAACCAATCACGTGCAAGGTCAATCTGAAATTCAAAATCAAAATTCAAAATTGCCTGTGTGTGAACCTTCCTCGCATTCAACCAATCACGTGCAAGGTCAATCTGGTGACAAATTTAAAATACTCCTCCTGGTTTAAAAACAGTATAATTGCCAAAGAAAACTTCATGGTATAATTAATGTTTGTAAACAAAACTAACCTTACCTAACATTCCTTCACGCTATAATTGCCATTACTAATTGCCAAAGAAAACTTCATGGTATAATTAATGTTTGTAAACAAAACTAACCTTACCTAACATTCCTTCACGCTATAATTGACATTACAAAAGAAAACTTCACGCGATAATTGCCATTACTAATTGCCAAAGAAAACTTCATGGTATAATTAATGTTTGTAAACAAAACTAACCTTACC